>CM055276.1:68430629-68512426 GCA_029237695.1 Conchocele bisecta | reverse complement strand
TGGGCTGTCCGTTTCTTCTTCTGTACTGGTGTCTTGCTTCTGACCACTTTGACTGCCTTCTGAAAATGGTAATAGTGAGCAATGAACCATACAGAAACCAATAGTAGTACCCTTTATAGGAGTCCGTTGTCCTGGCCTTTCTACGCACTATTAGCTACATAACAGCATATGCTGTACCTTGATTTTTCCGTTCCTTGTCAAACTGGCTTATGGCTGGCTGGCCACTCCATGTGCCGTATATGATACAGTAACGAGTCAATGTTCACATATATGTAAAAAACATATACAGTGGGCGCCGTTTCACTAAACTTTGTACGACTAAAATGTTCGTAAGTGCAAATTTAGGATCGTCTGAAAATTTCAAGTGATGTATTTACATTTATTGAGCATAGGCTGCATATGAAGCCTACATGTAAATCCAATGATCGTTTACACGAAAACATTGTTAATGTGAAGTTTACAGACTATCATAAGTTTGCACTTACAAATAATTTAGTCGTACAAAGTTTAGTGAAACGGCCTCCAGGTGAGGATTCCCATGTGTCCTTAACACACAGTATAGATACTTATCGGGCTGCAGGAACGTACCAACGGATCAGGAGTTAGACTAGTGACACATGCCGTATGCCCATTTATCCGCCTAGACAGGTACATACCTAATCCAAAATGTCTGTCTGTAACATGTTACAGACAAAACATTCGGGTTACATACCGTGTGTAGAGTCCGGCCGACGAGCTGTCAGCAGTTCCTGCCTGTTAGATTCGCCCCCCTGTATCATCACCATCGACTTCTGGCATACATACTCGTGGCACACGGCGGGACCTGTTTCCGGTTGCGGGCTAACCACGTGACTGAGGCTCCCCCTGTCTGATTTCTGGAATCCTGCCTCAGCTGCACCTCCGTCCCTGGACGAAGCCATGTCGGCGGTGTGGGCAGTGTCTCCCGCGCGGAAGGATATCGCTGAACTAGAGTAACCTGAAAGGGAATGTGGTCCGGATAGAGGATAAGATACCCCCACATGCAGACTAATGAACCCACTGTCACTCACTATATGGAAACATACGTTAAGCACGCAATACGCCAAGGTGCATTGGTTTTCCTTTCGGCGGTCACTTATCACAACTCACTTCGACACAGAAATCGATTCTTCGCAAAAAAAACATAAGTATGTGCCGCACTCCCGGGACTACCAAATGCAGCTTATGAAGACGCGTTTGCTGCGCCATATTTCATTAAAAATCGGTTGCCTATTAAGGAAAATATAAAATTGGAGTGTGCGCTTTCACTTTCAGCCATAGTTGTTGTTGTTGTAACCACGTGATCATGCACCTTGACTAGGTATATTCACATGTTCTGCACAACGTGCCGGCGTAAACTGTTTCACGTCGAAAATGCGCTGGTGTTCTGATGAGATGCCACTCACCTGTACTATAAACAAATTATTCGGCTAGTAACAAGCGCAAATTTCTGGGAAACTAACAATTCGTTCCCTGGAATTAACAATTTGTTCCCACGAAATAACAATTTGTTCCCACGATATAACAATTGGTTCCCACGACATAACAATAATTTGTTCCCTCGAATTGACAATTCGTTACCACGAAATAACAATTTGTTCCCTGAATTTAACAATTTGTTCCCTCAAATTAACAATTCGTTCCCACGAATTGTTAATTCGAGGGAACTACTTGTTATTTTTCGTCGAATTGTTAAATTGAGGGAACGAATTGTTAATTCGCTTGAACGAATTGTTAATTAGTGTGAACGAATTGTTAAATTGAGGGAACGAATAGTGAGATACAAAAGCTGTATCATCGCTCCAGTTAAGGAATTAATAATTGAGTAGCGTCACTCCATCATTTCTGAAGCAATTGGGTATTTCAAAATTTTAATTGGGTAAAATAAAATCACACTACTGTTTACACATCAAGAGACGGAAATTATTGAATAGTATGCTTCGAAATGAAAACATGTCTTGGCATTTCATTAGAATTGTCTCCTTGTATACAATTCTAATGAAATACCGAGATGTGTTTTCATGGAAAATAAGAAAGATATGCTATATTTGTGATCTGTTTATTATTTTCTGCAGCATTAAAGGTACCACAAAATCTTTATTGCTTTTTGATGCTCGCTACTTCTGATTTCAATTGGTGTTTTGGCAATTTTAATTGGGTATTTAAACAAATACGCAGCTTATCTGGAGACCTGCTGTATACATACCTTCATCGACGCTCAGATTGATGACTTGATCATTATAGGAGCCGTGCTGCGAGTGGAGTGTAATACCATTGCCCCTAACAGCTATCTTTAACTGTTTGCCGTTCCCCACGGTATGTATTTCCTACAACAGAGCAGGTGTGTCGGTGTGTGTATTCAGGGGGCATATTAGAATCAAATTGTAGAAGGGTGAGTGGTAACAAAATATCCAAGTTTATGACATGGTCAATAACTAGATGGCCGCGGCTCGCATGTCGCGCCAGCTGAGGCATTTGATCGTACCAAAAATAGTTTGATGCAAAAAGGCTTTAAACCCGCCACATACTAACCATGTGAAGTTTGAAGTTAATTTGTGAAGCGGTTGGAGTGATCTAGAATACGAAAACAACTTTAACCTAAATAAAAACAAGAAATGCGTCTGTCGAACGCGGATGCCACCTGCAGCATATTTGAGAAACTGTGACAAAGTGGTTAGCCGAAAAGTGTGACAGACGGACGGACGGACAGACGGACGGACGGTCCAAACACTATATGCCACCCGTTTCTTCGAAACCCGGTGGCATAAAAAAGTAATTTTCAAAGTACGGGTTGGGTATACATGTATATTGAAAATATGGATGATGATAAAACACACATGTAAAGTTTTGAGTGAATTGGTGAAGTTTTCAGTGATATAATGTTCTTAAAAACTAACGTAAATAAAAAACAAGAGCTCCGCGGAGCAAGATGTCCCATCTGGCGCAGTTTGATAGTACATAAGGAGCTTCTAATAACCTCGGGGTTAGTGAGCACCATGGGCTTTCTGTATAATGATGCGGGATGTTGTTACAAATGCATGTATGGAATATTAAAGCATAAACTGAGCGTTAACTTTTCCAAACACGTACATTTCTCAGTCAGTGACCTTGACCTTTGGGGTTAGCGGGCACCATGTGCTTTCTGTAGAATAATGCGGGATGTTGGTATAAATGCATGTATGGAATATTAAAGCATAAACTGAGCGTTAACTTTTCCAAACACGTAAATTTCTAAGTCAGTGACCTTGACCTTTGGGGTTTGCGGGCACCGTGGGCTTTCTGTAGAATGATGCGGGATGTTGTTACAAATGCATGTATGGAATATTAAAGTATAAACTGAGCGTTAATTTCTTAAAGTCAGTGACCTTGACCGTTGGGGTGAGCGGGCCCCATGGACTTTCTGTAGAATGATGCGGGATGTTGTTACAAATGCATATATGGAATATTAAAGCATCAACTGAGCGCTGAAACTGAGCATTAACTTTTCCAAACACGGAAATTTCTAAGTCAGCGACCTTGACCTTTGGGGTTAGCGGGCACCATGGGCTTTCTGTAGAATGATGCGGGATGTTGCTACAAATGCATATATGGAATATTAAAGCATAAACTGAGCGTTGAAACGGAGCATTAACTTTTCCAAACACGGAAATTTCTAATTCAGTGACCTTGACCTTTGGGGTTAGCGGAAACCATGGGCTTTCTGTAGAATGATGCGGGATGTTGCTACAAATGCATGTATGGCATATTAAAGTATAAACTAAACGCTAAAACTGAGCATTAACTTTTCCAAACACGGAAATTTATAAGTCAACGACCTTGACCTTTGGGGTTAGCGGGAACCATAGGCATTCTGAAGAATGATGCGGGATGTTGTTACAAATGCATGTATGGCATATTGAAACATAAACTGAGCGCTAAAACTGAGCATTAACTTTTCCAAACACGGAAATTTCTAATTCAGTGACCTTGACCTTTGGGGTTAGCGGGCACCATGGGCTTTCTGTAGAATGATGGGCTTTCTGTAGAATGATGCGGGATGTTGTTACAAATGCATGTATGGAATATTAAAGTATAAACTGAGCGTTAATTTCTTAAAGTCAGTGACCTTGACCGTTGGGGTGAGCGGGCCCCATGGACTTTCTGTAGAATGATGCGGGATGTTGTTACAAATGCATATATGGAATATTAAAGCATCAACTGAGCGCTGAAACTGAGCATTAACTTTTCCAAACACGGAAATTTCTAAGTCAGCGACCTTGACCTTTGGGGTTAGCGGGCACCATGGGCTTTCTGTAGAATGATGCGGGATGTTGCTACAAATGCATATATGGAATATTAAAGCATAAACTGAGCGTTGAAACTGAGCATTAACTTTTCCAAACACGGAAATTTCTAATTCAGTGACCTTGACCTTTGGGGTTAGCGGGCACCATGGGCTTTCTGTAGAATGATTCGGGATGGTGCTACAAATGCATGTATGGCATATTAAAGTATAAACTAAACGCTAAAACTGAGCATTAACTTTTCCAAACACGGAAATTTATAAGTCAACGACCTTGACCTTTGGGGTTAGCGGGAACCATAGGAATTCTGAAGAATGATGTGGGATGTTGTTACAAATGCATGTATGGCATATTGAAGCATAAACTGAGCGCTAAAACTGAGCATTAACTTTTCCAAACACGGAAATTTCTAATTCAGTGACCTTGACCTTTGGGGTTAGCAGCACCATGGGCTTTCTGTAGAATGATGCGGAATGTTGTTACAAATGCATGTATGGCATATTAAAACATAAACTGAGCGCTAAAACTGAGCATTAACTTTTCCAAACACGGAAATTTCTAATTCAGTGACCTTGACCTTTGGCGTTAGCGGGCACCATGGGCTTTCTGTAGAATGATGCGGTATGTTGTTACAAATGCATGTATGGCATATTAAAGCATAAACTGAGCGTTAAAACTCGGAGCATTAACGTTTCCAAACACGGAAATTTCTAAGTCAGCGACAATGACCTTTGGGGTTTGCGGGCACCATGGGCTTTCTGTAGAATGATGCGGGATGTTGTTACAAATGCATGTATGGAATATTAAAGCATAAACTGAGCGCTAACTTTTGCCAACACGGAAATTTCTAATTTGGTGACCTTGACCTTTGGGGTTAGCGGGCACCATGGCATTTCTGTAGAATGATGCAGGATGTTGTTCAAATGAGTATGGATTAAAGTTACAAATGCATGTATGGAATATTAAAGCATAAACTGAGCGTTAACTTTTCCAAACACGGAAATTTCTAAGTCAGCGACCTTGACCTTTGGGGTTTGCGGGCACCATGGGCTTTCTGTAGAATGATGTGGGATGTTGTTACAAATGCATGTATGGAATATTAAAGCATAAACTGAGCGCTAACTTTTCCAAACACGTAAATTTCTAAGTCGGTGACCTTCACCTTTGGGGTCAGCGGGCACAATGGGTTTTCTGTGGAATGATGCGGGATGTTGTTACAAATGCATGTATGGAATATTAAAGCATAAAGTGAGCATTAACTTTTCCAAACACGGAAATTTCTAAGTCAGCGACCTTGACCTTTGGGGTTAGCTGGCACCATGGACTTTCTGTAGAATGGTGCGGGATGTTGTTACAAATGCATGTATGGAATTTAAAGCATTCCATTGAGGGAAACAGAAGCTACAATGAATTAAGCTGAGCGTTAAGTTTTAGAAACGGAGCTAAACGTAAAAACTTAACGTTAAATGCATGTGAAAAGTAGGTCAATGAACCATGAAAAGTAGGTGAAGGTCACATGGGCTCCCTCTGTGTGAAATAGTTACACCACAGTGTTGATGTATACCAAGTATGGAGGTCGTAGCAGTTATAGCTTTCTGGAAACTGAACTAAACGCAAAAACTTAACGTGAAATGTTGACGCCGCCGCCGCTGCTGACGCCGCCGCCGCCGCCGACGGAAAAGCTATGCCTATGTCCCGCTTCTGCTAAAGCAGGCGGGACAAAAACTGTAAATATAAATTCAAAGTAATTTGACCTTGACATTGGGCACAAGAGCCGCACGGGTCGGGCGTGGAATGAAAATATGGATCATGATAAATACCCATGAGAAGTTTCGTGAAGAATCTTTAAGGTAAATCCCAAAAAACATTCTGGATAATTTCAAAGTAATTTGACCTTCACATTGGGCACAGGCGCCGCACGGATTGAGAACATGGATGATGATACAGACAAATGTGAAGTTTGGAGTGAATTGGCGAAGCAGTTTCAGAGATTCTTAAATGTTTTAACCTAAATCGCTCACCTGACTCCATGAACACCAGAGGAGAATGTGACATTGAGGTCATGTTTTTGAAAAAAATTGTGCTATTTTTAGATGGCGGTCATCTGGGATTAAGCGATGACTTTCATTTTACCAAATCTGAAATGCTTCGCCCGAGGATCATAACTTACTATGAAGTTTGGCCAGCATCGGCCATGTGGTTCCTGAGAAAAAGACGTTCAAAATCTTGAATAAATGGACCTTTTGGAGGCCATTATGGATGACATAATCATCCGATTCCGACAAATGTATAAAATGTATAATAATGAATTTAGTATTATCATTTAGTACAACTTCATACATACCAGCGATCCGACGCTCTGATGGGAATGGTTGCTATCTTCTAAACTCGAATTGGCACTATTCACAGGTCCATTCATGTTTGTACGAGCTGCTGCAGTCCTCGGAATAAGTTCCACAGCCGACTCGTCATAAGACGTGTTTGACCAAGGTACACGCGTTCCAAGACTGCTCAGTGGTACGTTGCCCGGCATTGAAGCGGGTGGATCAACCTGCGAAGCCATGTTTCCACTTTCAGCAGGTAAATTAGATTCTTGCTCGGAGTTCAATTCGTCGACGGATAGCTCACACCACCCCGAGGACACATGAACCGTTCGACATCCATAGCTTGATATAAGATGTTCATCATTTCCATCGCTTGCCTGGACTACACGATGTGCGTCGTTTTCAATATCGGAACCCTCGTCTGTACATCGCAGAGGAACTTCGCTACAGCTATCAATTTCTTTTGCACAAAAGTGTGTTTCAGAGTCCGAAACCTTGTCAGTTGGTAACATGGGCTTGTCTGCGTGCATATTTTCTGTCAGGGAAGCACATTCATCCTTATTGATAACCTGAATGTGCTTTGCTTCGTTTTCATCCAATATCTTACCATCCGCCTGATTTGGGTCTAGCTGAACTTGTCCCATCTCCTCCAGAGGTTTATCAGAAGCATTTAATGTTGCCGGCGTATTTCCACGGACAGATCCTTCATCAGTCGATGAATATTTGCTTTCGTCAAGCAGGCGAGTGTTTCTGTTAACATTTAGGTGATTATTAGGGATTGTCTTAGCTTTTAGTTCCTTCGATCCATTTGCATTGCCATCTACAATAGGATCACATGGTACTATATGTTGTGGAAGTTCTTTAATTGATTGATCGACATCAGACTCTTCACAGTTTATCTGATTAACTACATCACGTGACGGTTCTTCTAAGTTTTTATCTGACAGTGCATCTGTCAGTAATTGATGTTTGATATCATCAAAAGGTTTACTGGCTTCAGTTTCTTCAATGTTTAGACAATGATTTTTACCTTCATTGTCATTACCGGCGAGCTCATCTTGTGACGATTCATTTGTGGTATCATCTTGTCGTTTCACCGGATTCAACGGAGATGAGTTACCGTCATGTGAGCGACTGATAGCAGTGTCTTTACTGTTTAACCGATTACTTGCATTAGCATTGACATTATCGATTATTTCATAATGAACCGTCTTGCATGCTTCGTGGTGGTCCCCCGCGATCAATGGTATACTGCTAGTTATATTTTCTTCATCAGATGATGGCGGCTTATTGCTATTCTCTTGTAATTGTGGCAATGTAGTACATTCCTCCATGTGATCGACCTGGCTTTCTTTTGTACCACTGCCAGGCTCCGTGCCTGTAGTGTTGAAGTTACCCAGTGTGCATGTCTTGTTAATGTTGTTGTCAGATTCCGATACAAGTTCTTGGAGACCATCGCTCATAATATCAGGTGGCCTCGATTGGTTCCACTTTCCGTTCGCATCACAGACGTTGCTATGTTCCATCTGGTGGAATGAAGGTCCCTCTTTGATTTCCATAATGGCCTGTTCCGCATTACTCGGAGCTTCAGTGTCTCGTAGCCGTTGAACAACCATACCGTTGTTACTCGGATTCGACTCATGTGGAAGTGTATGTCCACTAGAAGAAATACAATCTGTCTCCAATTCATCACCATGTATGCTGTCTGATCCGCACTCCAGATAGTTTATGTCATTTATTTCGCTTTTTTCTGACCATCCAGACTCTACTGGACTTGAGCTTAGACACGGAGATTGCTTTCGGACGTGTTTTGAGTTAATGTCCATATCCGTTTCGGCCTGGCAACTTTTATCGTGTTTAGCAGCTTCATTGCCGTGACTAGTGTCGCATGCCATTGGTGTGCTTTTCTCTGTTGTGGCATTACTGTCGGTTCCGACACACCGAGTCAGTTGGTGACTACCATCTCCATACTTCCACCAGCTGTAACCGCGGGTAACCGATTCCCATACTCTCAGTATAAATTCCCATAGCGACTCGCTATAATGTCCATCGTCCACATACAAATTTGGTTCTGAAATAACAATGGCTTAATTGTAGAAATATGTGAACCAAAATGATCGAATGCCCCAAACGGAGCCAAACGAGGGTACGGAATTAAAACAAGAACATTGTTACCGGTATCACTACTGTCTGTTTCATGAAACCTTCCCAAATTTTACAGCCATATAAACAATGCAAAAACAATACTTTTTTTCAATAATATTTAGCAAAATATTACTATAATAGCAAATGAGCCTTCTTTTTATTTTGTGAAAGTTGGTCAAATTTTGATTTTATTACGAAAAAATGATTTGTCATATGGGAATTTAACATTGAGGAAAATGAGGTGCAGGAGCTGGAGGAGGAGCCAAAAAACGAAACATTTTGGAAATTGATTCCGAAATCTGGTTAGATAGCTTGGAAATGATATAACTAAGAAAACAAGTTAAAATTTGAAAATCGGTCGACTAGTTCTGAAATTAGGAAAATGTGCCCATGTTAATCTTCAATAAAAACAATATTGGACCAAATTTCACGAAATAAAAAGAAGTCCGACTAACATTATCGAAACAAATATTGTTTATACATTATTTATATGGCCGTAAAATTTGGGCAGCTTTCGTGAATCAGACAGTAAGCTAATCCCCTCGCTGGCAACCTTGATAATAATAATAATAATAAAAAATATGGATATATATACTTGTGAATGTGCATACAGCATAGCTCAACTATTGACAGCCCGAGCATAGCTCGGCTATTGACAGCCCGACAGTAACGGCAATGACATTTGCTAATGGCTCTATACCTAATAGTATTGGAGATATAAACTTAACCAAACACGTTAACCCAGAAAACAAAAAAGAACTGGCATCGTTAAACGAAGCTAATCCCCTCGCTGGCAGCCTGAATAAAAAGTAAAAAATCAAAATCAAGTCCTCAGTGACCTTGACCTTGGGCGTTCGGACGTGATTTGTATGAAAAACAAAGCACCATCCCTAGACACACATTGTGGCCAAATATTATCAAAATCGGCGAAGCTATTCCTAAATTATTTAAAAAAGAAAGAAACACGTTAGCCTTACAAACAGGTTGAACATAAGTCCTAGGTGACCCTGGGCGGTTCGACGTGGATCGTATGCAAACCGAAGCACCATCACTAGAAAAGGTTCACAGGTTTTTGAAAAATGAAAGGCGTTACTAACGCACGCACGTATGTATGTACACGGCCTCACGCTATATACCCTCATGTCTGGCGAGGGGATAATAATAGTTATATAATTAACTTAATTGTGGCTGTGACTGGATAAATGGGGCTTATAGGTTTTGCGACCAGTATATATCCAGATCAGCATGTGCATCGGCACAGTCGGACCAGTATATGTACTGTTCGCCGTTCTTTCAATGCAACACCCATCATGCTTCTGAAAGCATTATAGGTCGTTGTCAGGCTACAGACGAGTGCTATCTGATCTGTAGCATATTTCACCATTTACGATTTTTTATTATACTGAATGTATTACATAATCACAGCCATTTTGGCTGTGATAATGTAATGCATTCAATATAATAATTCTGCATATTTTTAATCATCAAATATATGCAGTCGTTAGTTCTATATAAAATGATGCATTTCAGGAAAAATAAATGATTACTCCCTCAAAGTATACTTAGCTAAATAAGTATGCTTAGCAATTTTGGTGAAATCTGCTACTGGAGCAACAATGGTCGCAAATTCCATAAGCCTAATTTATCCAGGCACAGCCACAGTTACAATGCAGCTATAAATGTGTTAACGCACCTTCCTAAATGTGTATAAAGTAAGAGAAGCCAGTTCTGAATTCTTGATATTTTTTCGCAAGTGATTATATTATACATCTACTTAAATTAACCCACGATAGTGGAAAGTGAGACATATCGGTTACAATTCCGGCGTCGTCGTCGTCCGTCTCGTCAACAATTTGGGACGTATATTTTATCTGTAGCCAAATAATCCATATCTCTTGATCCGTCAGATCATTACCAAACTTCATCAATAGCTTCCTCACATTGATAGCTATCCATCCAGTGTTATTCCGGTGACCTTGACCATGGTGACATTGACCTTCATGTCAATACTTTTTTACGTACATCCAAACATTGAATATATCTTGATCCGTTAATCAGATAATCTCAAAACTCGATAGCTTCTCGACATTGATACCTGCACCTTGGTGTCAACAATTTTGAACATACGTCCAAATGTTAATATCTACTGGTCCGTTAGTCATATCATTACCAATCCCCATAAATAGCTGCCTCCCATTGATAGCTATCCATCCAGTGTCATTTGTATGTATGTCCAACTGTTGAATATCTCCCGATCCGTAGTGGCGGATCATTACCAAACTTTTATCAACAAAATCCTCACTTTGATGGCTATTCACCCAGTGTCATTTGTGTGACATTGACCTTGGTGTCCGTGACCTTCGCGACAATAATTTTGGACTTCCTCATATTGTGACCTTGACCTTGGTTACCTTCACCTTCGTGACGATCGCCTTGTTTAGTGGGCGAGATACTCTCCGGCGATCGCCTTATATACAGTAGTATTTACAACTTCATATACCATTAGACAAACTTAGCCAATGCATTGCGAAGCTAGTTATTGTACCCATTAAATGTTATATATTGCGCATGTGTTTATTTTATTGAGAGTGGGGGTGGGGGTGGTAGGGGGTCGTACACCGCTTCGGCACAGGCGCGGAACGACCATGATGAACAATTATGCATACCATCATTGGAACTACAGGTAAGACCACCGCCGTTGTTAGAACCAGGGTTGGGCGCGCCGTGACAGTGGAGCCCGTAGAGCCAACGCACGAGCACCGCTGCCATCAGACGGCGCTTGGTGACCACATAGACCGAAATCGTCCACACCACAATCACCCACATCCCAAATGATATGAATATCTGAAACCAATCGAATCGGGTTCAATGTGTATGATCACGTGGTACTAACAACAACAAGTACTGAAACTTCCAGAATCCATCTGATTGAAAGTATTATTTTATATTGTCCTTATTACGTAACGGATATTGATGTAATATGTCGCATCAAACGCGTCTTGTTAAGCTGCATTTAGTGGTCTTTGTATTTTCGCCCAAACTTATGTCGTTTTTGCAAGAATCGATGTCCGTGTCTACCGACAGGAATTCGATAATTCGCAACAACGAGATAAGTCTGTACCGAACTCACTGGACCACCAATGCAGCCCATGAAGACGCGTTTGCTGCGCCATATTTCATCAAAATCCGTTGCATATTAAGGAAAATATCAAATAATACTTGGGCGACGTTGTTGTTGTTGTAACCACGTGATCATGCACATTGGGGTTACACCATGTGTCGCGTACGAGATGTGCACAGTCAGTTTACATACACAGGTGGAAGACTCGGACCTATGACACCAAAAAAATGCCTATTAAAAAAAATCCCATTACCCCACCCACTTGGTCTCGTACAGTACTATACGTTAATTCAAGGTGAGCATAAATAGCGCTATTATAGAAAGAGCCCTCTTTTTTCCGGCTCGCACAAACACAATAAACATCGATTAAATGTATGAAATATGTCTGGCAATCGATAAAGGTATTAGGTGTGTGAATATACTCACTTCATATCGCTGTTTCAAGTATTTATTGAGTTATTCGCGTTTTGATTACCCCATCCAAAGCGAAAGTTGCGTGTACGAAAGAAATTATCTCACACAGAATCGGAGGCCGTCCGGCTGGATTATCGGTCATATTTGGCCGATAGCTGATCGCCAGCTCAAACTAAAGTCGTGCACCATGATCATATACATTAGAGACTCCAACCATACAAAGTTCGTCCAATTGTGATCGTTCGCCGATCTAAAAAACACTTTTTTCTAATTTTATTGACTTTCTTTCATACTATCATATTATGGAGTGGCACGATTTACCCAAATCTACCCAAATCTTACCCAAATCTTCATGTAATTACTATATGTGTTAATAAATACAGCTATATACATCATAATAACGATGTTTGTAGTGTACATACATAATATCTGTCATTAATTTGCTCGTACCATGGCCCATTTTAATGTTTTGGTGCAAACTTGAAATATTTCGAAACAAAGGGAGATTACCGTAATTTCCTTTTACTAAGAAGCCAAGGAAGATAATCCACTTTAAAATGGCTAAATGGGAAGGATTATTTTCTATTTAAATAAAATTAAATAAAAATTAAGCAGAACCTCTCTAATGTTGACATCCTTGGCGACAGTGTGTGTTTTCATAATAATATGTGTGTACAGAATTTTGTATCAGGGAAAACACTGCATTATTCGGTTATTCAACATGCATATTTGAAGCTGTGACGGGAGAAATGGAGTTTATGGGATTCGAGACCAGTGTAGATCCAGATGAAATAGCACACTCTTGTAGCCAGATTATAAGTTATATTGCTTGTTAGAAGCATGAAGGGCGTTTCATTGGTGGAATCGCGAACAATGCAGATCGTGATCGGACTGAGGATGTACAGGCTGATCTGGATCCACGCTGGTCGCAAAACCCATAAGCCCCATTTCTCCAGTGACAGTCACAGCCACATGTATGTTTTACTTACCAGTAATGCTGGTATAATTTATTCCAGAACAATGCTGACTCCATACATGTCATTCCAATATTAAACATGACATCATCATGTTCAAGTTCAGTGTTTGTATTTGTATGTAAATGTCCATTCTTGTATATGTACGACATTAATATTGAACTGACACATAAAACCCATATCAATCAATCAGTCAATTACTCAATTGTTTGTTTCAATCAATCAAGTCAATTACTCAATTGTTTGTTTCCATTTTTGTCTATGTAGGACCATAATATTGGACTGACATAAAACCCATATCAATCAATCAGTCAATTGTTTGTTTCAATCAATCAATCAATTACTCAATTGTTTGTTTCCATTCTTGTCTATGTACGACATTAATGTTGAATTGACATAAAACCCATATTAATCAATCAGTCAATTACTCAAGTGTATGTCCTCGCGTCTATTTTTAGGTTTAACCAATCAGAGATGTTCTTACATAGACGCTTCGGTGGTTGTATTATGGAAGATAGTGCATTGACCCAGTTCCAGATAATGAACGAAATTATAGAAAAAAGTGTTTTTTAGATCGGCGAACGATCACAATTGGACGAACTTTGTATGGTTGGAGTCTCTAATGTATATGATCATTGTGCACGACTTTAGTTTGAGCTGGCGATCAGCTTTCGGCCAAATATGACCGATAATCCAGCTGGACGGCCTCCAATTCTGTGTGAGATTCTTTCGTACACGCAACTTTCGCTTTGGATGGGGTAATCAAAACGCGAATAACTCAATAAATACTTGAAACAGCGATTTGAAGTGAGTATATTCACACACCTAATACCTTTATCGAGTGCCAGAGACATATTTCATACATTTAATCGATGTTTATTGTGTTTGTGCGAGCCGGAAAAAAGAGGGCTCTTTCTATAATAGCGCTATTTATACTCGCCTTGAATTAACGTATAGTACTGTACGAGACCAAGTGGGTGGGGTAATGGGATTTTTTTTAATAGGCATTTTTTTGGTGTCATAGGTCCGAGTCTTCCACCTGTGTTTACATACACAGGTGGAAGACTGACCTGCGACACAAAAAAAAGCATACAGTACTATGTTCTATACATCCATTACCAGTAGCCTATTTCATCAACATTGCAAAGTATACTTTACTAACAAAGTATACTTTGAGGGAGTAATCATTTATTTTTCCTGAAATGCATTATTTCATATAGAACTAACAAATGCATGTATTTCATGATTAAAAGTATGCAGAATTATTATACTGAATTTATTACATTATCACAGCCATAATGGCTGTGATAATGTAATAAATTCAGTATAATAAAAATTAATAAATTTATCATAAAATTGAAAATGTCTCCCTCAAAGTATACTTTGCTACTAAAGTATACTTTGCAATGTTGATGAAATAGGCTACAGGCCTCGACAAATTTTTATTTTCCGACTCGTCCTACTGGACGAGAGAACCTAAAAATCTACTAATCCAGACTGGACTTCTACTCGTCCAAACTTTTGGTCAAACAACAAAACATACATTTTTGTATGTAGTTTGTGATAATATTTTGTGATAACAATAATATTTCCAGTCAATGTGCCCGTGTAGATCTATATTTCCAGCTTTCGGTTCGCGGCTTCAACAAATAAATTATGTAATTTATGTAATTTGTGTAACTGTTGCTACACAGCGTGAAACAATGGTGCCGTGGTGGGAGGGGTACACTGCAGTTTGCATCTTATTGCAAACGGCTTAGCGTAGCGTTGTGTATTGCAGGAATAATAAGATTGCCAAGTTTTAGATATAATTCGCCAGATAACCGTGATTAATTTCGCCTTTTCGAGTTGTTCATTGTATCTATCAATATCTCCGCCGCCCTGCGAAAACCGGCGTATGTCTGACATCTTGTTTTGTTTGTAAACACAGAGCAGACGACAGTTAAACAGGATGCTAAGTCATGGTGACTGGTTGTAGAATGCACGTATTAAATTCAGTAGTTGCAGCCATGAATGGGAATAAGTCGGACACAGTCTACATTGTATATGTGTATCTTTGCAACGCAGAAAGGCGAGTGTAGTAGGTAGTCTCCCTTTACCACGCTCGGTAATCAGTTGAATATTTTATTGGAATTTAGTATTTCGCTTCGCAAAACTTCGCATTTGCATTTTCTCAGTGGTGATCTTCAAATTTCCACTCGCCCGACTGGACGAGCGGCTTTCAATTTTCACTCGCCCAGGCTGAAAAGTTACTCGTAAATACGAGCTGACGAGTGGATTTGTCGAGGCCTGATTACCCCGGCCACCCATTTGGTCTCATACATACAGTACTATGTTCTACTATAGAACATAGTAGTGTACGAGACCAAGTGGGTGGGGTAATTGTTTTTTTGTAATGAGCATTGTTTGTGTGTCACAGGTCCGAGTCTTCAACCAATGACATTTTCGAAAAAAGGACACAACTCCGGATGGATCGGCGGCATAGCAAACAATATATGTTACACACTGCTGTTCTTGATGGTTGTAATGTATTCGGCGGACGAACAGGATCGGCTGACAACTGTAGAAGTAGTTCGCCAGAAATCGATGTGTGACGGACGGAAAAACAGGGGTAAACTATAATTCCTCCCGGCATTCGTTCTGCTGGTATAACTACAGTGGAATCCCTTTAACAAGAGACACATCCATCTGTCTAATTTGATTGGTTTCATTGACAGTTATGTCTGATCTTAATGTCTGTTCATGATTGCAAAACACACAGACATGTCTTGGTGGGCTCATATTCCAGAATTACAGTGACACCTCTCTAAACCCGACACCCTGGGAATCCCCAAGGTGTCCGGCTTAGAGAGGTTTCACTGTAAATCAGACATTTGATCATTCTGAGCCATAGCTGTGTGCTATGCGATCATGAACAGACATCACCCGAGATAAATGACCAAGAAACTCATCAAATACGAGATCACAGGCGTTTTATTGGTGTCTGGTTTAGAGAGGTTCCACTGTATGTACTGATATTGTTCTTATATATAAGAGTAGGAATTGGCTCGAGGACCTTCCAAACCCGGTCATTTGAGCCCAAAAATGGAGGAGGCAATGAGGCGGTTAATTTAACCTAGCTGTTGTGCAATACCCACATTACAATGTATATAAGTTATTTATGACCAATAAACACATCAAATATGAGATCACAGGAGGGTCCACTGTATTTGCGAATTTTGTTCTAGCCTACACGTATAGTAATTGCAATATGTCAACGTGTTGTGCAATACCCACATTACAATGTATATAACCGTTCAACGTACACGTGTTATATATATATATATAGATTATGAGGCGCCAGCGATATAATCTATATTGTATCGTTCTCAGACCATGAGCTGAGAAGTTTAAATATACAAAAGTACAAAACTACTATATAGTTTGGTATTTTTGTACTTTTATATGAAAATCTTACAATATAATCTCAATTGTAAACTTCTCAGCCTTTGAGATTAGGAATTTGTCAAAATAATGCTTGTTGTACACAATTATATAGTTGTTTTGTATGAAAACCATAATATTCAGCAAAATAAATGCACACAATAAAGTACAATTTTTTGTACCAAAGTTTGTACAAAAGTGTGTACATTTTTTGTACAAAAGTGTGTACCAAAAATGGTACAGGTACACACAATTGTAAATATTTAGCAAAATATACATCAAGCGTCTAATCCTTGAATTGACACGCGTGTCACTTTATGGATCAAACGCTTGTGTTATCTCGTGGAGATAAAGAACACAGTGTTTGTAAACATAAACCAAAAGTACAAAGTCATACCATCCTATACGGACTTGTGATAACTTTAAAAAGAAAAATTGTTGTTGTTGGTTTTTAAGGATCCCCGCGCTTATTTTTATTCTCTAAATTAAGCCACTTTTCGTTGAAACTTCTAATTGACTATTAAAGCAATATAATTAATATGATCAGTTCAGTTTCTTAATGAGTTTCTCAATTTGGGAAACATCATCATCGGAGTTTGCTATCTCGTGATTTCACAATTTTATTATCTCCCGATTCATTACTGATAAAACAATCAGGTGCATTATATACACATGGCCAGCAAATTATGTTCATGAAAAAACATGCACTAACAATAACAGGGAAGCAAAGCCCATAGTGTCTGTGATCTAATGCACATACACCCCAGATGGAAAATTGGCACCAGCCGAGCCCAGTTTGCATCCATGAGATGTGAATGCCGTACCAAAACCTACAAAATCAGAGTTTTCTGACAGCCCCCATGGGAGCCCCCACATTCCTCGTTCTCTCTAGGGAGAACGAAGAATGTATATCTGTCAGCATGTGTTTGATAGATTGCGCAACATGTACAAGGGGCATCCCAAAGGTAGAGAAGGCGGCATACTAATATACATATACAGGCTTTTTTTCAATACGGTGTCTGAACAGATAATTTTAATCAGCGGAACACATACATCAGTGATGTCAGAGCCACCCGTCTACCGGCTGGCAGATAACTCGAACAGAACAAATAAATGTTATTAAACACGATTATCGTTGCTTGTAAACCATACATTGTATGTTTCAAAAACATTGTACATCGGTAGTAAAAAAAAAATGTATAATTGTTATAAGTAGTATCACTGGGTGTTTGTAGGCACCTACATTGGCTTCACCAAGGATCATTTTCTTTGAATTAAACCATTATTATACAAATCTATATGCCACAATCCCTACCACAATCATGCCGCCCACTATAAATATAATTTCTCTATCCTTTTGACTATGTGAAGGTACATAATAATCACTCAATACCGGCTCTCCCCCAAACGATTGTAATTGTTGTGCACCTGTCACCGGTGCTGTAACAGCATACTCCCTAATAGCTTCATCTACATCCTCAAACGTCTTAGCAGCGTGGTTCTGCTTTCTAATTTCACTATTAATCCAGTCTAATCTCTCTGTTCTTTTTTCTGCCCACTGTGCCTGTGCCTTTTGTAATTGCTCTACGGCATTATCATGCCTTTTGCGTTCTTCAATCGCAGAATTATTCCCCAATGAACTGAATAAGAAATTACTCCCTGTAAACGCCAATGCGTTAACCAAAGCACCGTCAACCATCATAGCTATTCCAGACATTTTGTTTATATAATAATTTTATTACTTAAAAATATTATCAGGAATTATACCTTGTTTAACAAGCATATCTCTCGTAGCAATAGCAAGTCCAGTATCCAACATTAACATAGCCATATTATAACCATCAAGTTGCAGTTTTAGGCACCGCCTGTCTTATAATTTTATTCATTTATCTGCGCATATCCGATTTCAAGCGCCAGTTATTACAGCAGCATGATATGCAAGATTTCCTATTATCTTTCCATCTGTATTAATTGCCTAGTCATTCTTATTTTACTTAATAATTTAATTTAAGTTTAATTTAATTAATTGTTTACTCCCATAAGATGAGGATTGTGTTTTACACTAGGCATTTCAGGTTCTTTTGTTTCAATTTTATTTCGATTTAACAATTTATAGCCAAACACAAACCCACCAACAATAAACTCACTGCCACTACAAAATATATTATATTCGAGGTTTTATAGACTTTCACTATAACTGGTTCTTCAGGTTGTATATCTACTTCTTATGTACCATATGTAATAGACTTTCTTGTTTGGCTTTTCTAGCAGCAGCACCATTTTTACCAGCTTCAACCCTCTTTGGATTCTTTGCTGTTACTTGTTTAATCTCCTCTTTTCGTTCTGGAATTTCTTCATCAGGAATCTGTGTGTTCTCCGTTTCCATTATTTTTATTTATATCATTTATATTTTTAAATTGACAATATTTAAATGTTGTTATCGCTGCAGTAATAGGTGCCAGAAATGCTCCAAACCTAAAATACAACTCACAACAAGTACTAGTCAATGCATGGTCAACAAATGGATCTCCTTCTAAATCAGCTACGAGTTTATCATGATTTCCTGCTGGTATAGGCAAGATATTACCTACAGCTAGAGCATACATATTCAAAATAGTATTACCAAGAGTTTTCATCATTGAAGCACCCATCTACTTTCATATCTGTTATACAATTTTAATATTTGTTCATTTGACAACTCTTCTAGTTGTGAAATAGTTATATCTTTACCCAAATATTGAAACAGATTTCCCACCTGAAATAATCGAAGATAACCGTTGTTTTAAGTGATCATTATTTACTTCGCCTGCAGCACTATCATTGGATACTTTATCATCACTTAGTTGTTCTATAAGTTCCTCACAATTCATTTTTATTTTGCATAATATAAATTTCAATTTAAAATAAACCCAACCCGATCCAAATATAATAATCAATAATTGTATGAATATCAATATCTCAAACATTTTATATATTCATACTATTATTTAAGTTAAATTTGCTTAGAACAACTCAACAATGTTAAGCATACATATTTGCTGAACAATTCAAATTAACATTGTTATCTATGGACTGCTTAGCTAAATCAAGTTAAATCAAGTTTAAATCAAGTTAAATCCAGTAAAATAAGCAAAATAAGAAATATTAAGTAATACTAAGCATTACTTAAGCAACTTATAACCAGTAGGTTGATCAGTTCTAATAAGCAACTTAGAATGTTTTGTTTTCGATAACTCTTTTCTTATTTTGTTTCTTTCCTCTAGTGTCGAAATAACATCATTTTCTCTCAAACAGTCCTCAAAACTATCTCTGTCTTTCGTATAAACATACACAGCCATTTTGTCTGTTCTCTTAAGTCATTACTGGGTATGCTAGCAGGGAAGGCTGTAGATGCATTACCCGGAATTATTGGATCAATAGTATCTTGGATATTGAATGCAGCAGGAAAGGCTGTTGGATGGCTAGCCAATAATTTATGGGTTTTGATTATTACAGTTGCTGGGCTTCTTTATATGGCCGCTAAGGATTATATTTTATCTCGAAAGTAAAATAATAGTAGTCCTAACCCAACTGCAATACTACCAGTGACTAGTGCAGTTTTATAATTTTCATGTTTGACTGCTTCTATTTTTTCAGGTATTGTGACTGTGTTAGTTTTAAAAAATGTAGGAGGAACACTCAAAGGTTTAACATCCAAAGGTTTAACAATATTTTTTTCTGGTGTTTGTACAGGCGGTGGAACTGGTAAACTATTTACATCACCATTAAACCCAACAGTTTGATCACCACTTGCAATTACAATTAAATTATTGTAATTTTGAATACTTCCTATCTGCAAATCCATGTTGCTTGGGGCCATATACAAACCAATTCCATATACAAAATCAACTTTTGACCTTGCATATTTTAGTACATTTTGATAGTTTGAAATTATTGTGGGTAAGTCTACAGCTCTATTGATTGCATCATTAACATTGGCTAAATATTGTTTTTGCGCATCAAATGCAGTCCCAGTACCAATAATGGAAGTTCTTGTTTGAGATTGAGCTCCAAGAATTGACCACACATAAACTCTAATACTATCATTTAATCGTTCAACTCCAGCTTGAGTGAAACCAATTGAATTATCTAGAACAAAACTAGTCCAAGCATTAGTAATATTGACGTGATGGGTAAAAGAATCGTGTACATCAAAAAATGGTGATACCCTACCTCCATGGCTCAATCTATAACCCCTGAAGGTCTCATAAACATTGTAAAACCGCCAAGATTATGATTCCCCATTGTCTATTTTTTGTCCTGAAATCCTTATTTGGATTAATACCAAATTCAGTGCATATTCTATGGTAAGCTGAAAGATTCAAAATTATTATCATACCAACAATAGCTGTGATCATCTGGTAAAGGAACTTTCATTTGAGCTAAGATTCGAAGTGTTTGATACATAATATGAAATTCATATAAGGATCTCAAAAACGGTATCATTTGTAATTGTTAAATGCTGGTTATATGAAACACCGCACCCACAAGTAGCACACCATATTGCAAAGTTAAATTGATTCTGATACCACCCCATTTGATTATTCAACCAATTGTATGCTTTGTTGTTGTTTGAGACATTACCAGTTATTGAGGGGGGGGTTTGGATACCCCGCTAATGCGTTGGAATATGTAGCTTTGAAACTTTTATCTTTTGTAACATAAACATCAACATTGTAAAACATTGGAACCGTTTTCAAAGCGTATATATGGTTGACATTGTAGTTTGCATCTTTATTAAATTTGAATGCCATTGTTGTTTTTTTTTTAATATATAAATATATATATATTAAAAAAAAATGTATATAACTTTAACTGACATTGCAAAACCAATTCCATTACAAGAATATATTGATAATACGGATTCTAAGCGAGAAATTGGTTTGAAAAGTCTTACATACTGGGTTGGTTGGTACAATATTTTACAGGATGAAACATACGAGTGGTCTACTGTTAGAGCTAAACCAACTGCAGTGACAATTCCCGCTGGATTATATTCATTTGATAGATTAAGTAATTTATTAAGTAATGCCGCTTTGTCACTTAGTGTAAATAAATCTAATGGGAAATGTACTTTTACAGTTACAACGGGACACGAGGTTAATATTCCTGTAAAAATATACTTAAATTACTAGGTTTTGACATATATCCACACAAGTTGGATAGTGGTACTTATACAAGCGTCAATCCAGTTGATTTTGCTACCAAATCTGTTTATATATATCTGAATCAAGTCAGTTCATCTCACAATCTATTAGATGGAAATATAAGTAACATTATTTGTACTGTACCCATCAGCAAAACTACGTTTGGGGAATCGGATACAATATCATTTCAATATCCGGAATATAGAAAATTACAAAGTGGTATCATAGACGAGTTGGGAATTGAAGTCAGAGACAATAGTAATAATTTATTAAATAATCACGGACTGCCAATTTTTATTGTATTTGAAATAAGATAAACAATAAAGTAAAATGTCTATATGGAGGTGATACAACTATCACCGCAACTATAAATCATATAGTGAGACAGGTGATGAGTTGATTAAAAAGAAAATGAATGAGTTTGCTACTCTTGTAAGAGATAAAATGTATGTCCCAAACCTAAAACAAACAATACATGACCTTAAGCAAGGTAAAGCTATAATAACTGTATGTGCAGAAGAATCTGGGCCATTACGTGATGGCTCTTATGAATTTGCATTTGGAAATGGTGTTTCTGGTTCAGCGCATGAAAACTGTGGTTATACTATGATGTGCAGTGGGAGGGTTTTACGAATGGGTTTATGCAGTGTCACAATAGATGGATTTGCAACCGATGAAGTTAAAATTGGGATTAGTATTAATGGCGCCCCAATGTTAATGCAACTCTAACAAAAAAACATAAAGGAACAAAGCGTTCGGCATATACAATATTTCAAACTCCAATCGAGCTTGCTTCTGGAAGTGTATTAAATTTCGTTTCACTTACAACATATATTAGAGCTTCCATTTCAATTGTAAATGTATTAATTGAATTAGATATTTAAATTTAATTTTAAAAATTATAAAAAAATAAAATGAGTAATAAACTGTATCCACCGCTACCAGTTGAGGAAAATAGAACAGAACATTATAGGCTTAGTGAAATAAGTGCTTTAAAACATAAGCTAGAAAATGAGTTGAGGCAAGGAAAACAATACGAAACAAATATAAAAGAGCTCTGAACATATTAAATGGTGTTCAGTCTGGATTAACTACTGTTGGTCTGGTAATGGGTGGGACGAGTGCCGGGCTATTATTAACTGTTGTAGGAGTGCCCGTTTCCTTGGGCCTTGGTATTGCGAGTAGTATATGTGGTGCATTTGCATTAACAAGCAAATTTGTTAATACTAAACTACTGAAAAAGGCTGAAAAACATGATGAAATACGTATACTTGCAATGGCAAAACTTAATTCTATTGCAAATAAAGTTTCCACTGCATTGCAAGATGGTAATGTATCTGATGAAGAATTTAAATTGATCATGGGAGAGATGGATAAATATGAACAAATGAAAGCAGATGTTAGAAAACCTATAAAGTTTGAGATTTCTGCTGAAGAAAAAAAAATACTACGAGAGCAAATCAAAACAGACATGTTAAAAAATATAAATGGGCACTAAATTTTGACTTTCATTTGAGTGCGGTCGGGTAAAAAAAAAATAGGGTTTAAAAGTTTGTCAACAGACAAAATCAAAAGCATGATACTTATTGTTCTTATTGTTTTTACTTGGCTTCAACCCTAATGGTCTTACATAGTATGGCAACTCCTTATTTTTAGATTTAGCTTGTTCAATTTTAGATTTAAGAGAGAGTGGTGTCCATGCTTCAGTGTCATCATTTAATGTTAAAATCATAGATTCACCATTAACAGTATCCACACATCTGTAATCTGTGATAGTATAGATTTCATTCTGTTTTAAATCTGCCCATTTAATTGTGTTATATTCATTTTGTTCCTTGCGCCTTTCTTCAAACTTGGCTAGTGTGATTTGTTGATTCATTTTTGTGTTTTATGTTATAGAAATGTATCTTAAATAGAAATAAAAAATGGAGAAAATTTATTACAGTCCTAAAGGATTTGGAAAGGTTTAACAGCTGTTAAGAAATTAGCAAAAGCAGCTAAAGTAAGTGATAATAGAAGCATTGAATTTCTTAAAGAAACAAGCGGTATGGCAGATTTATTTACCTGCACCAAAGAAAATAGTGAGGCCAAAGTTTGATGTTTCTAACAAGAATGAAGTTCATCAGGCGGATTTATTATTCCTACCACATGACACTGTTGGTAGAAAAATATATAAGTATGCATTGACTGTTGTTGATATTGCTAGTAGATATAAAGAGGCAGAACCACTGACTTCAAAGGATAGCAAGGAAGTTGCTAAAGCTTTTGAAAATATTTATAAAAGAAAACTAACATATCCAAAATTATTACAAGTAGATCCAGGTTTATGGGTGCTGTTACACAGTTCATGGATAAACATAATGTAAATATAAGACGCGGTAGAAGAGAAATTCATAGAGACCAAGCCATTGTTGAAAGATTTAATAGGACACTAGCCGAAAGATTGTTTGGTTATCAGTATGCTAAGGAGTTGGACAATCCTCATAAACGAAATAGGGAATGGGTTAAGAGGCTACCAGCGGTAATCGCTGCAATAAATTCGGAGACGAAAAAACCCTCTCCAATTGAAATTAAAACATTAAAAGACGACCCCATATGTCCTACTGTAAACTTAAGATATGTATACCAACCTGGAGAACAAGAAGGCGGAGGCAGACGTAGAGCTACTGACCCGATATGGAGTGTTGATATTCACAAGATTGATTATCATTTTATTACCCAAGGTATAAGAGTGTATTATTTGAAGGCGCTGGCACCAAAGAGAGGCTTTGTAAAGGAAGAGCTTCTTATTGTTCCGGCTGATACCCAAACGCGTATGTCATGATTCCATCGGGTGCAATGTATCGTTTTGTGTCGAGTGGTGAGAGTGTTGCTTTGTTCATTGTTAGTCCGTATATTTTATGGTGTATGGAGCGTAGCATATTCATGTTATGAGTGTATGTTTTCTTGTTGAAAAGTGCATCTTTGTAATTTTCAAAGTTTATTTGTTTTTGATTACATATTTTTTTACTCCCTTTGCTTTCTTGATGAGTTGTTCGTCTGCTCGTAATATAGAGTATAGCTTAGGCCGTAGACCAATATATTCTGCTATTGAAGTGCCAACACATTCATCTTTCATTTTGCCTATTACTTTTTTGTTTGTTTCATCATAAAGTGGATGGTCTTTTGGATAATCAGAGAAGTCATATTCATCTTTCATCTTAGACATATCTTTGTATACATCTTCTGTTTTGATGTCAACTAATAAACTGTCGGTGTCTGAATACAACAAGGTGCAATTTTCATTATACTTCTTTTTCAGTTTGTTATAGTACCAGTCGTACATTAGATGTTTTGATAAGTCTAAGACAGACATGCCAACATAGATTGGCTTGTTTAGCGTTAGTTTAGTTTTGTTTACATGTATAGCAGATAATTCATCTGAGAATTTGACACGTCTATTGAAATTAGGTTTAGCTATGATTTGCCTTAGTCTTTCGTTTTCGGTTCCATCTGTTCTTACTAGTTTGATATCTGATCTTTTTCGTAGGTTCTCCATAGTTTTTTCCGAATACAGCATTGTTCATTAGTTTATAGAAATCTTTTTCAAATGCAGACTTTGCTTTTTTACGTAATTCGGTGTTTAGACGAATGTATGGTTCCATCCATGGTTTTTCATTGAATTCTAAGGCTCGATGTACTTTAGTGAGTTTTAGGCCAAGAGATATGTACAACTGTAGATTTCTGTAGTGTAATACATATTTCTTTTTGTTGTTTAGATTTGGGACAAGTTTCTCTATGTTTATCATATTGCTATTGTTAAGAAGTTCTGTTTGATATTCTGATAACCATTCTTTTTTTACTGCTAGTTTTTCAGGTGCAAGTGGATAATAGTTGTGTAGTTTATGTAGGCTTTTTGGGTATTCTAGGTCTACTTCAAGGATTAAACCTTTGCCTAGTTTTGGTTGAGCAACTGTGTTTCTACTGTTTAAGGGTTTCCATTTGAAACCGGAGTACGGTAAAGGTTGACTCATTGCCCATCCGTATAGGTTATTTGCGTCGTAATACATGATGTGATTGTTTTCTTCAGTTGGATTGTAATTATCTACAAGAGGATTGTTTGCTTTTGCATGTCTTTTGGATACCATACTTATACCGCCACGCATACCTTTTTCTATGAATAAATGCATATCAATATCTGTTAGTAGTTCTAAATCTATTTGTGTGTTTTTTAGTAGAGCATCCCATGATAGACCTGGAGCTGTATAGTAGTGTAATGGTCAAGTTTGTATGCATTTATACATGTTTTTCTAAATGTTTGGAATACATCAGCAAGTAGAACAACATCGATTTTAAGGTATAAATCATGATAATATCCAAGGGTTTTACAGTTGAACTCTTTCCATACCTTTTGCGTGTTCATATTCTTTTTGGTTGATACTTTCATCTGTAAGACTGCTGTAAAATGTATCTATAGGTGGTAATTGTGTTTCATTGAATCTTTCTTTGTTGTTCATATATTCATAGGGGTAAACCCCTTTACGTAAAAGTAGATTTGTTTTATTGTTGAAGACATTGTTGGTGATTTTGAAATCTGATTTATCTGTTGCATCTACTAACTTTTCAAGTGATGAAGACATGAATTGGAAACTATCTAAGAACTTGAGTTGTCCAATGCTAAACGAGATGTACTTTTCAGCGTTGATTGTAATACAAGTTATGTTGTGGTGTGCTGTGTGTATTGTTTGCATTATAAGATGACTATCATATCCTTTTAGGTTGTGGAATACTACAGGGATTTTAGTTGTGCCTGGTTTTATTTTGAGTTTTAGGTTGCAGTTTTTGTGTGCGGCGCCTCTGTATTTACCTGTGAAATGGCAGTGGTCTCTTATTTTTGTATCGTTTAGTTCTGTTTCACATATCCAACAATGGGTTGCACTTTCATAATCTTTGGTGTTTTGTCCTGTCATTGTTATTTGAGTTGGATGGGTAAAAGTGTTGTTGATGTTGCTTGTTTCACATTTCAAATGGTTTAAGAATGTTTCAACTACATCTTCACCTCTGTATATTACTGGTTTTTCTGCTTTGCCATCATACCGCACAACTTGATATCCAAAACCACAAGCTTCATGTTCACTTGTTATTTCTGATTTGTCACCAGCAGGTTTGTTTTCAGGGGTTATTATGCTTTCAAAGTCCGCATAGATTACATATGGAACTGGTAGTTGGTTTTGATGGTTTTTGAATTTTATATGGTTTTTATCTTTTGAGGGCATTTCTATTTTGGTTGCAGTTTTATTGATTCCTTCACAGTCTTCTTTATGCTTGAGTAGTAAGTCTTCTTGTGAGAAGCCATATAGACAACGTTCACAGAAGTTTGTTTTGTTTTTGTGTTTGTTTTGATCTACGAGTAGTCTGTTAAGGTTTTTAATCCAACAATAATGATATTGCGTTTCTTCACCTACTTCATCAACTTCATCGTCTTGTGATATTAATAGTAAATTAATTCTATTCAATTCTGTTGGTTGATCTGATATGTAATATGGGAATATACTTATTTTCTCTGTCTTTTTTGTTATTGTGTGTCCATAAACATTTATTGCAAGATTGTTTTGTTTTTCCACTTTTGGTATTTGGGTTATGGGGGTTGGAAAATCGATGTCCTTCAAGTTCAAATTGTTTTTGTTTTTTGTATAGCTGTAAATATTATTATAGTGGCTTTTTGCTGGATATATAGCGGATGTCAGAGCCCATCTAAAACATTCATTATCATTATTCTTTACATTGATTATTGCTTTTTTATTTAACAATGGTTTGGGTAAAGGGATATATGAAGAGCCTTTGAGTGGTTCATATTTTGCAATGTTGAAGTACAGTTTAATACAGTGTTCGATCTCTAGGCCTGATGCTGTATTTGTAAATTTTTCAATCCAAGTTTGCAGATAAGAAGTTTGATTATTATAAAATTCAACTACTTTAGATCCATCAAGAACAGCACTTTGTTCTCCATGGGCTTGTCCGATGACATACTTTCTTTCTCCGCCGTTTTCATCTTTGAAGAATTTTAAAGAAATGCCAATTGAAAACTTTATTCCATTGTATTCTTTTATATCTTGATTGATTTGTTTTATTATAGCAGATTGATTTTCATCGAATAGAACAGAAGGATCTTTTTATTTCTTTGCATTGATTTCATGACTTGAAATAAGCACACAATGGCTTGTCAATCAATTTTAATTCTTTTTCACGATTTATGGATCGTGGGGCTGGATGGTTTTTCACGATTTATGGGATCGTGGGGCTGGGATTGGTTTTTTTGATCTGTGGGCTGGATTGGTTTTTTCAATCTTTGTTTGGTTAAGTTTCTCTTTCCTTCTTTGCTTCTTTTTTCTACGTCTTTCCCTACGGTTTTCTTCCACAGATAGTTTAGTCTCTGAAGATTTCAAAGCATCAACCATCTTTCGCAATTGCTCATCATTAATAGCTCCATCACGGTGTAGCTTCAAAATATATTGTATATCATTTTCATTCATCTTAAAACTTATTATTTTTATAATAATATTTTTTTTATTTATAATAAAAAAATATTTATATATATAAAGCACAATGGAGGAAACAAGCATTTGCAAATATAAAAATATACACTCAGATAAAGCATGCACAGTTAAATCGGTGAAAAAATCTATATACTGTGCACTTCATAAATTCAGGATAAAAAACAATAAACACTTGAAGTCCGTGTTTAACCTGTGGAAGAGGTACTTGTGCTATGTATCAAGTATGTGACAAATGCGGTGGACAGAGAATTCGATCCTTAAATAAATATCACACAGTATATAGAGATTTTAGAATCGAAGCAAATAGATTGAGAAAAATAACATATATATAAGGACAATGAAATTTATGTTTACCCTATATGATTTTTCGTACAAAACAACTATATAGTTTGGTACAACAAGCATTATTTTGACAAATTCCTAGTCTCAAAGGCTGAGAAGTTTAAAATTGAGATTATGTCGCAATATTTTTCATATAAAGTATAAAAATACCAAACTATATAGTAGTTTTGTATTTTTATATATTTAAACTTCTAACCTCAGGGTCTGAGAACGATACAATATAGATTATGTCGCAGGCGCCTCATAATCTATATATATTATATAGTCTCGGCAGCTGGCGTACGCGTGAACCATGTCTGCTGTGTTCTATTCGAATTCACGCGTGCTATACATGATATAGATAGTCTAGACAGCTGGTGCAAACTGTATGGGAAACGATGTCTGATGTTGTTGATTTTTTTATGTTGTCTTATTTCTCAATAAAACGTATGGTTTGACAGTACTTTAGAATCATTTCGACCAAAACAGAGTACATCTGAAAAGTATGAAACTTCGAGGACATTTTTCAAAATTATACAAATGCTACCATTTTTATTTCACGCAATTCAGCCAAATACTGATTTTACTGCGACAAAAGATTTTCCTGAAACGAAAAATTTCGTCCACTGTGGTTTCATATTAAATTTACTTCTTTTTATGAATACTTTAATGGTTGCTAGTACATGTACTTTATATATATTTCCAAGTACTGCCAAACTATGTTGTTGATAGAAACAAGAACTGGCATCGTTAAACGAAGCTAATCCCCTCGCTAGCAGCCTTGATAAAACTAGCAAGTCATCAGTGACCTTGACATTAGGTGGTTGGACGTGGGTCGTATGCAAAACAAAGTAGCATCCATAGACACACATTGTGGCCAAATATTATCAAAATCTTTGAAGCGTTTGATGAGTCATTGAACAAAATAAAAAATAACTTTAACATGTTTGCCTTACAAACAAGGTGAACATCAGTCCTCAGTGACTTTGACCTTGGACGGTCGGACGTGGGTCGTATGCAAAACAAAGCACCATTCAGAAGCGGTTCATGAGTTATGGAGAAGCCCCCACATATCGCTTTGATAGTAAACGAGGCAAAATTCCAAGGCCAAAAGGGGGAGTGCTCCGTGTCAAAGCAAAAATAGAAATTCACTTTATGTATATATATACACACCATATAAAGAAGCTACACGCTAAGCATCAACCCTCCAGCTATTACGGTTTAGAAGTTTTACAAGTTACAAGGCAAAATGGTGAAATTCTAAGTCGAAAAGGGGGAGATAATCCATGACCCGGGTGTCGAATAAAAATCGAAAGAAACTCCGCGCATCTACTCATCATCAGAAACCTACATACCAAGTTTCAGGTCTGTAGCTACAACGGTTTAAAAGTTTTACGAGTTACAAGGAAAAATTTGGACATTCTAAGTCGAAAAGAGCGAGATAATCCATGATCTGGGGGTCAAATAAAAAATCGAAATAAACTTTGCGCATATCTACTCATCATAATGAAGCTATATACGAAGTTTCATGTCTGTAGCTAGAACGAATTAAAAGTTGTACGAGTTACAAGGCAAAATTTGAAAATTCTAAGTCGAAAAGGGGGAGATAATCCTGGGGTCAAATCAAAAATCTAAATAAGCGTTGAGCATCTACTCATCATATGGAAGCTACATAGTACCATAAACATATTTGACGGATTTTCTTCAATAACACATTTGAGGTGTGTAACAGTTTTATTATTTAACACAATGCACTCAAGTTTTACTTGTATAAATATTTAATGTCTGCTGGTGTTTTATATTTTGTCTTCTTCCTCAATAAAATCATGATCCGACAGCATTTAGAATCATGAATAATGGAAATGATTCTCATGTGGTCAATCCATGTTTTTGATGAGAAAAATAGAAACTAAAAAATAAACAGCAAACAACAAAATTTAATTCAGTATAGTAAGGGTTAATGTGTTTAATTCCCCAAAACCCCGCCGGTGGCCTCATGCAAAGTCTAGAAAAATCGAATAAAAAAACCGTCTAGTTAGGGTGGAACCGCGAACATCCTGGTAACTACGGAGCCCCACAGGGGACGTAGAATTTTATTTTATTGATTCCTTCCCATTACAATTCGTTCTCACGAATTAACAATTCGTTCCCTCAATTTAACAATTCGTTCCCAACAAATAATTATTTCGTGGGAACAAATTGTTTTTCGTGGGAACGAATTGTTTTTCGTGGGAACGAATTGTTAATTCCAGGGAACGAATTGTTGAGGGAACGAATTGTCGTTTCGTGGAAACGAAATGTTAATTCGAGGGAACGAACGAAATGTTAATTCGAGGGAACGAATTGTTATATCGTGGGAACGAATTGTTAATTCGAGGGAACGAATTGTTAAATTGAGGGAACGGATTGTTATTTCGTGGGAACGAATTAAAAAAAATCCATGTCCCCTACGCGGCTCCGTAGGTAACACCATGCCTCGCACTAGCTGAGATTAAAACAACATGACAACAGATTTCGAGTGTAAACTGCACTAAAAACGAGTCTCATTAACCTAAATTCGCTTTTTAAAATCAAACACGTTCACTTCCTCTTTATCAACAAATATTAGCCGCCATCTTTGAAAATATTTCAATGAGACGCGTTTTTAGTGCAGTTTACACTAGAAATCTTTGAGATATTAGCAATTGTAACATATATACCGAAAACCCACCCCAAGCGGCGTTTTCGACACGCTGTAACACGTTGTATATGCGAGGAACCATTACGACTTCGTGTTGCTTTTTCTTTTAATGGTGACGAATGCCAGTTGTGTACCTTTCATAATTACATAATCTTCAGACCCGGGCGCATTTGAATTGTTTAGAAAGGTGTTTCATGTATATACAAACAATAATTGACCACCCAAGACACGCTATAATCACATTTGAACCCGATATAAACATTTACAGATCAAAATAACACAAGAGCACTCACCTTTTAGTGCAATAATCCGTAAAAGAAACACTATGTGTTAATTTATTATTAAGTCTAAGAACAATTATTACAAAACGTGTATGTAGTTATAAAAATACAGATTTCAGTTGGTATTGTTCCTAGCTCCTTCTAACGTGCGTTCCATTTGCAATTCTGACACTGTTTGTGTCTAGGTCAGATGTGCTATTCCTCGAAATCTGAACAACGTCACATTCTTGTTTTATCGATAGATACTACCAAACTTAACGTAATATTAGACTGCTACACATAACAATTGTCGTCTGCTGTTGCTTTTATATCTTGCCTTATTGCTCAATAACAACATGGCTTAACAGCACTTCAGAATCATTTCCACTGGAAATGATTCTAAAGTGCTGTCAAACCATGTTGTAAATTATTCTAAAGTGCTGACAAACGGAAAGCATGTTTTTGAAAAATTGAAAATAAACAGCAGACGACACAAACATAAGATAGCGGTGTAAGGGTTAAGAATTCACGGAAGACGATCAGGTTCAGTGGTTATTATAGGAAAAAACCTTGAACGATTATAGGAAAAAACATAATTACAAAGGTAGTGTCTTTTTGGTATTGTGTAGAGCAACCTTTCATCAAGTAATTCTGTTTATTCCGTAATTTGCTATCTAAACTATACAAATTTCTACAAACAATGTGTTGATATATCTAAAGGTACATGCCCACTCAGTAGTCACAACATGTTCTTTATATGAATGAAATAAGTGTATAATTGTGTCACTATTCAACCAGTTCTAAGTATTGCGCGTGCCCACAAACGAAACACATGCTAGTCACAGGTTGAAGTAACGGACCAAGGTCTATAAATATATTAAATATACCTAAAAGTATCAATAAGTTGGAACGAATATGTTGAAAAAATGTTTACTCGCTGTTAGAACACAATACAAGGTACCTATGTATTTAATGGTCCGTACTCGGACGGACAACAGACTCTCACGAAAGAGCCAACCGATTTATATAATTTCCGCAAATTTCAGAAGTAGGCAAATGTTATCTAGAATAAGATCACGAGGCAGCCTGTATTTAGATATTCGGTCCTCGTTATCCATGAAGTCTAGGGGATTGGTTCGGTCCCTAAAGACTCCCGTCGTAAATGGCGCGCCTGGATTATAGCAAATGCAGCTGACATCGTTTGTATGTTCTGTAAAGAAAAAACAAATAATAATAAGACAGTCAGTCAGACGGATGGACGGACGGACATCCATACATGACACACCATTAGGTGGTATATTCAATGTTTTTAAAGAAAGACATGTACACCTATGACAACATAGACGGACTACGTTGCATTGATTTGTCTTAGGCCACACCTCCAACCACCGAAGACACCAAACGTGAGCACGGGCGAACGGACCGGACGGATGGGACAGACGGATGGACAGACAGACGAACATATTGACACAGAAGGACAGACAGACACAATTTCGGGGCGTGGCCTAAGACAAAAGAAAACAATGAACTTCTTTCGTACCACTTAAGCCTATTGTTATAACTTATTTCTTAAGGGTCATTCCTGTTTGTAAACACTGGATGTGCCCCCTAAGCGGTGTAATGCAACTTCGACCGGACCAGTGGACGTACAGATGTAAACCAACATGCAGTCTGATCAGGGTGGCAGCTGGCTGGCATGGTTTATACGACACATACACGCTAAAATAGTACGTATGAACAGAACATTTACCTGCGGTCAGTGAATTGTTTTCTCCACCTCGGCTCACATGGAGGCAGCCATCTTTGTTTATTTCATAAGTTCCGTCTTAAATATTTAAGTTATAACTTAAGACTGCTAGCTACCTGTGTTAGTTTTCCATCGTAAATTTCGATTGTCGTTCTTGCTAAGATTTGTTGTGAAACGGACTAAGCACGTTACTTATGACAAAAATACTTGCTTAGTTGGTTAGTGAAACGGGCCCCAGAGCACTATAGCGGCTATAGACATGATAGAAACCAGGTTGCCGTGGCCTCGTCTACATCCTATTTCATTTACACCGGCAGTCGGAAACAAATGTGTGGATGTCCCGTGTTTATTCACAGCAAATAAGCGGGTTATATTGTGGTGCACATCCTTTGTTCGGTAGTCATATTGATTACACGGTAGATAACGAGGCAAATACACACTATCTGCGCAACTACATGTATGTGTACATACTTATATTATGACGATGCATGATTAGCTACATTGTATCATATGTTCTTTGTCAAACGCCAGAAGATGTGAAACTGGCTGATGGCTGGAACACCCAAATATGGCCGAGTTGGCCTAAATGTATAGGATACATACGTATATATGTGAGCATTGCCTAATTTGGATACAGTTTACTACATTTTTACCTTAATGCAACAGGTTTTGGTATGCACTTCGGTTGCGCACATATTTTTGGTCAAATTGTAGCCATAGATAACATATCGGAGGCGAATTATTGTAGCTAAGACTGATCTGGATCTACACTGGCGGCAAAACTCATAAACTCAATTTCTCCCGTCACAGCTATATGGCACGCCGTTCTTATATTTATTCCCGAAACAAGATATCTACTAAACTTTACTAGATATCTTATATATTATATGAGATATCTACTAAAGTTTAGTAGATATCTTATATAGTTTATAAGATATCTTATATACTTTTTTATATAAGATATCTACTAAAGTTTAGTAGATATCTTATAAACTATATGAGATATCTCATAAAGTATATAAGATATCTACTAAAGTTTAGTAGTATCTTATATAAAAAAGTATATAAGATATCTTATAAACTATATAAGATATCTACTAAACTTTAGTAGATATCTTATATACTTTATGAGATATCTCATATAGTTTATAAGATATCTACTAAACTTTAGTAGATATATATAAAAAGTATATAAGATATCTTATAAACTATATAAGATATCTACTAAACTTTAGTAGATATCTCATATATATAAGATATCTAGTAAAGTTTAGTAGATATCTTGTTTCGGGAATAAATATAAGAACGGCGTGCCATACCACGCCGTTCTTATATTTATTCCCGAAACAAGATATCTACTAAAAGATATAAGATATCTACTAAAATATATAAGATATCTACTAAAATTATAAGATATCTACTAAACATATACGATATCTTAATTAATTTGCATTTATATAAGATATCTTATAAACTTTAGAAGATATCTTGTTTAATTTAGTAGATATCTTATAAACTATATAAGATATCTCATAAAGTTTAGTAGATATCTTATATACTTTAGTAGATATCTAATATAAAATTTTATATAAGATATCTACTAACGTTTATTAGATATCTTATAAACTATATAAGATATCTCATAAAGTATATAAGATATCTACTAAAGTTTATAAGATATCTTATATAGTTTATAAGATATCTAATAAACTTTTTTATATAGATATCTACTAAATTATATAAGATATCTACTAAACTTTATGAGATATCTTATATAGTTTATAAGATATCTAATAAACTTTAGTAGATATCTTATATAAAATTTTATATTAGATATCTACTAAAGTATATAAGATATCTACTAAACTTTATGAGATATCTTATATAGTTTATAAGATATCTACTAAATTATACAAGATATCTACTAAAGTTTATAAGATATCTTATATAAATGCAAATTAATTAAGATATCTTATATGTTTAGTAGATATCTTATATATTTTAGTAGATATCTTATATCTTTTAGTAGATATCTTGTTTCGGGAATAAATATAAGAACGGCGTGCCATACATCTATGTATACAGGGATCCTCTAGATTATCGGACACAAATGGCTGTTTTTTTTATGTTTTTTTTTCTTAAAATAGCAGCTACCGGCATAAACTGTTCACAGAACAATCGTCGGTTCTTACCTTCTCAACTCATGGAAACTATTTAGTAAACTGTATCACTTAAACTTGGGTCAGATCATCAGTCGTAAGATTGCCCCAAAATTCACATCGACAATCAATTATCCGGACAAATGTATAACTTTAACTATAACCGTCATATAACTTGTACTCACCTTAAAATCATAATTTTATCGCCTGAAAACCAGTATAAACAGCATTGTGTTGTTTTGCAGAAAAAACAATCACCATTCGCTTCTTGGAAAACATGGTATTTATAGAATCTATTGTATTTATAGAACAACTCTGCAATGACGTAATGGGCGCACTCGATTGAGCTCTTCATAATTTGGTGGAAAATCCGCGGTAATGATCATTTCGTACGCTGGTGTTTTCGCACCTGTCGATTTTTACCCACGAATTAATATGGGTGCGAAATGGTGTGTAATGGCTTGGGTCCGAAATGGCTTGGGGGCGATTTGGCCTTGAAACAATTATTATTTATTTTTGAATAAGTAGCTCTTCGTTCTTTTTCTATCAGTATCATGATACATTTTCGCATTCCTTCCTATCTGCTCTGCATTGTACATTGTGTATTAAACAGTCTGAAAATTATATTGGAGGAATGCATCGTATCGTCTGCATACTTCACACAACAGAGTATTGAACATCTCTATAGGGGCCTCAAATTATGCGTATGCGCAGTGACAGATACAAGCCCCCGCGCGACGTTTGACGTTGTAAACAACTTGTGGACATAGTTGGGGGAATGTTTTCAGCAAATGTTACTAAAATGTTTACCTTGGCGATACATTATTCACACTGGCATGGAAACAGCAAGCACCTGAGTGACTTAGATGTGTTCGTTGCAAAATCTGATCAAATGAATGCGTTTAATTAACATCTATTTTGTTTTGTCCGATAAATTGATTGTCCGTATAATTGGTAGGACCACTGTACAGTCGATGGGATTGTTAGTACGAGTCAGGGGGCCGTTTCACTAAACTTCGTACGACTAAATTGTTCGTAAGTGCAAACTTATGATAGTCTGTAAATGTTACATCAACAACGTTTTCTTGTAAACAATTAATGTATTTACATGTATTGAGCATAGGCTGCATATGTAGCCTATGCTCAATAAATGTAAATCCATCAATTGAAATTTCCAGACGATTCTAAATTTGCACTTACGAACATTTTAGTCGTAAGAAGTTTAGTGAAACGGCCCCCTGGTGTCAGTGATTAAACTGACATGCCTCCAGAGGCCTTATATAGGCCCCTTCCCCAAGCCTAGGGGCCTTTTATTGTTCCCAAAATGTAAAATAAATTCCCAATTGAGAAGCAAAACAAAGTGTCATCACAAATATAATGGTCGTAATAGTAACTTACTCAAGAAAATGCAGTAGAAAGAATCTCAATGCAGTTACAACTCACTTGGAAGTGTTAAGTGCCTGAGAGCAACCTACTATTTTGCTTGCCTAGTTTGCAAGCATGTCACATTTCCCAATTTACCTGATTCACGCGCTATGTTTTCCTAAAATATATATCAAAGGCCCCTTCCCAAAATGTGTGGTTTAATCCCTGTGTGTATTTGATGCAAATTTGCCAAACGAAGAAGTCATTATAGCAACAAAATAAACATAATCGGAAATACAACTGTAGTCTATTCACCAAAATCGCTAAGTAATTAAGGGTGTCCGTTTTAGAGAGGTTTCACTGTAAATCAGGCATTTGATCATTATGAGCCATAGTTGAGTGCTATGCGATCACAAAAAGACATTATCACCTGATAATTCACAAAGAATCTCAAAAATAAGATCACAGATGTTTTATTGGTGTCCGGTTTAGATAGGTTCCACTGTGGGGAGAAATTTTCAATTCATGCATAAATTAATTAATAATTTTATTTGATGAAATAAAAAAGAAATATAATCAACGAAAACAATGGCTGTGGTAATGTAGTAAATACGAGTAAACCATATGAAAGTTGCATATTTTAATCATCAACTACAGTTGTACGTGTTGCATAATCGTGTGTGTTATGTGTTATCAAAATATCAGGTTATCAGGAAGTAGCTATAGTTACTTCCGCTTCCATGTCCTGATTCACAAGGGCCCGCTACCAATCATCCCTGTGTGAACAGAAAATTATGTATTCTTGAAGACAGACGCAACGAAGGGTCGCTATAATATCAAAAGGATTTTGATGAAATATGGCGCATCAAACGCGTCTTGTTCAGTTGCATTTGGTGGTCTCTGTAATTTGGCCCAAACTTCGGTACTTTTTGCGAAGAATCGATGTCCGTGTCGGTAGACGAAGTCGATTCTTCGCAAAGATGACAGAAGTCTGTGCCGAACTACCTGGACGACCAAATGCAGCTCATGAAGACGCGTTTGCTGCGCCATATTTCATCAAAATCCGTTTCATATTAAGGAAAATATCAAATAATACTTACTTTGGAGTGGGCAAGATTTCAACACTTTCAGCCACTCTTGTTGTTGTTATAACCACGCGATCATGCACATACCCGGGTATGGAAGGTGTCCGAGCCAATTCCCACCCTTAAATATGAGCCGAATGAATGAACATTGCATACGAGTGTATGATTTGAAGTCCAGGAAGTGTAAAAAATCTGTGTCGATTTCCAATATTAATAGATTAGTTGGGAGTTTACGGCAGTTAACCGGTTTATAGAACATGGTATAACCAGGGGCAATCTAATAATATCGTTGTACCGTGGTGGTTTCCAATTAGTCACAAGGTTTAAAGTTGTTAGTATTTTTGAGAACAAAAACACCCCATGTTCGTAAATGGGCTAGTCTGAAAATAAGTTTGTGATGATTGAATTGGTTGCAAAAGTAACATGTATTAAAATCCATTCCAGTTTCTTAGGGGTGAAAGGGTTAACCTGCCGAGTAGAGGTCTGTTCGTGGATGTGCGAACATAAAATGTCTACCCTTCGCGCAGTCGATAACGCACCCCCTAAATTAATTCCTGCCAGTATACCTGTAATTATTACTTGGATATAAATGTTTGCCTAGAAATTGCCTGTATTTGCCTACAGCAATAACACACACAGTCCAGGCTGATACGGCGTATTTTCCAGTCTGATACTGAAACTTCTAGTTTGATACTGCCATTTCTAGTCTGATACCATCGTTACTAGTCTGATACCGCCGTTTCCAGTCCGATACCATGTCTCGCGCGCGTATTAAACCAGTTCCTTTGGGCATGTTTACTTTATCGGCTGCGTAAATTTTGACAGATGTCGGGAATTTAAATTTGTAGGCTCTGTATTTCATCATTCAATCATGGATAACGGTATATATTTTAATATAGGATTACCACAACTGCCGGATGATTGATATTGAAATTCATATCTAAGTAATCTAAGTAATAAAGACGTTAATACGTGTCTTGTTTGATATCGGCCTATGTATCGTCCCTCGGTAACTTGATTTTAGCCTTCGACCTTCTAAGTATTCAGCCATGACTACCTGGGAGATGATACAATATGTATGTAGCCGAATTCACCAGAATTGTAAATAGAGAATAGTAGGTTAGTGCCGTGAATGGGAACAAATATCTGACAAGGCTTAGGAAACGGGATGGGCGAGGCTCTGCCGAGCACATCCCGTTTCCGCGCCGCGCCATATATTTGTTCCCATTCAGGGCACTAACCTACTATTCTATCTATCCCGTCAACACCTATAAATGGCTTTTAAATGCGAAAGAATAACGGCAGCCACAGCACATATGCATACGCAGTGATAAGGTCGTATTGACAGGATATCAAAAATGTTTCACGGCACCGTATTTCACGGCACATACAGTTACTGTGTTGACGGGATAAGTATACTTATCTCGCTGAGTATACAACGAGGGAGTAATTATTGAATCTTCACTTAAATACATTATTTCACATAGAACACATGTCTGTTTGTACAATATACAACTGTATGAGGGTGACAATCCATGGTAACAATGATGATATCGGGGTGATAGGGACTATAGGATAGCCAGTATTCCTAGAACATGTATGATGGTGGGGCCAGTGTTCGGGTTATTAACACTTGAAACTAATGGCGGTTATGTCTAAACACGCATACAAGTTCATATTCCATACCGAACGCGACCTCACGCATGCGCATACAATTTACACATTCAGAATATCACGAAAACACCAACTAACCAAACACCAACTAACCCGAAAACCCCACGACCACGTGAATCGAGACTAACTAACATAGGCGACTGTGGGAGCAACTAGACACAAGCAACTAGGGTGGGAGCGGGCACGAATCTAGGAAGGGGAGTCACACAGCCAGGGATCACGAAGCTGCAGTAAGTCACACAGCCAGAGTGGGGAGCAGGGGTCACGAAGCTGGGGGTGGGGAGTCACACAGCAGGGAGTCACGAAGCTGGGGTGGGGATCACGACACTAACTGAATGGGGGCCACACAACAGCTATAACTCATGACGATGGAGTGGGGATCACCCAACAGGGTGGGAGCGGGACACTGCGCTCGGGTAGGAGCCACACAGCAGGGCGTCACGAAGCTTTGGTCGGGAATAGTATCGAACTGGGGTAAAAAGTGGATAGAGTAATGGGATATTTGTATTGTCATGGTCCCAGCCAATATTAAAAGTACATGTCCACTCAGTAGGCACAAACTGTTCTTTATATCAGAGACATCATCTGTGACATTTTCTGCCACATAAACATTTATTCACCATTTCCACGATAACCGTGTTTCCTTAAAATGTTAATGGACATTGCTATTTATTTTCTGTATTTATTTTTGGATGTGCAATTATCATCCTTTATAATTTGTCGAAAATATTATTTTTCCAAGTGACACATTTAATTAGTAAAAATAATTAAAGAATATCATGCCTCATTTGCATATGAAAATAGCCTGATATCACCGCGCGTCACTATCAGTAAAATACATATTACTAAATGATTATATTTGTATAGCGGGCACTCGTATTTTTTAGAACTGATGGAATAGTGACACAATTATACACTTATTTAATTCCTATGAAGAAAATTGTGTGCATACCGAGTGGGCATGTACCTTTAATAATGAGTAAGGCCAAAATGACGTACAAATCATCACATAAAGACTAATACCATAGGTACCATAGGTAACATCATCGGTGAGAAATGATTCAGGGGGCGGATACTTGGGAATTCTGAGACGCGTCGAGTCTCGAGGTGCGTCTCTTGGGACAAAGTCGACAACTGACTCGATTCGATTCGGCTTATATTTAAGGGTGGGAATTGGCTCGGAACACCTTCCATACCCAGGATCGACAACCGACATGTTTCACTCCTATTGAGGCTATGCACAGCCTTCGGCCCGACTGTTGTCCGCGAATCCACCCCACCCTCATTTGAATGAATCTTTGCAAATACACTATATGAATATTTGTTGGTTGCATATTATGTATAATTCTAAGATTGAAAGTTCAGTAGCATACTATATGTCATTACATGTAATAATAATGAACAGAAAACAAACGTAAAAGTAACGTTTGCGGGCATTGCAGTCCAATATCCGCACTTCCACGTATTCTGAACAGGATCGTTTAGCACAATTAGTAAAGAGCGCACGCATGCGCACCGGGTTCGATCCTCAATGTGTATGTACGTGTATATCTGATGGTGGTCGTCAGACAGGATAAGTTTGTTTTCTTTGAGTATTCCGGTTTCAACATAAATTAAGAAACATACCTGTAGACGCCTCCATCTGCGTCGAATACAATGTTCTCGCGTTTGTTTGTAATTTAATTTATATAAATACAGTTTATAAATATCAGCATTACGATTATATAATACTGATTTTGTGATGTTATCTAAAATACAGGTCGTATGGTTATTTAGTTTCAAATTTCAGGTCACACGTCGTCCAAACAATACATTATAAAAATCATTTGCAATATGCCCATTTGTATAAAACTAATAATCGACAAAATCACTACATATAACTATCTGGACCATTATGAAAACAACTGTAGAATTCTGCCACGCATATCCAACACTAAAATATTTTTGAGCCACAATTAGTAAAGCGTACGGCTATAAATAGGACAACTTATTGCAATGAAGCAACGATTTCAAGTGTCAAAATCCGACGTGACGCTGATAAATTTAAGCGCAACTTTGCGACGTCATTTTCAGGCTTTCATGACGTTGTCATTAAGGCTGGTTTTCACAGAGCGCGGCCCAAATGTTTTATTCATCCCAGAAATTAATGGTTTTAATTGTAGAAATCATGAGAGGAGGGGGGGGGGGGGGGGGGGGTGGGGTGTCCAACTTGCAAAAATTATTATGTCCACCCGGTTAAAACCGATAAGGGGGTAACTCTTGAACGGTAACTCTTGAAATCTACTCCCGTATCGTCCGTAGCCAGAGTTACGATTCCACTCATTGGATTCCTCTGCATAACAGCGAATCAGATCTGATTCGCACCTTAGCAGTTAATTGTGAAAGATTTTCTATATTTTTTAACTGAAATGCGTGTTAATATTATGAAAGTAATATATTCAAGTAATTATGACATAAATTGACAGAAGAAGATGACCTGATCAAAAGTAAATTTAAGCTAGAATCAACAAGTGACACATTCAGTGGCAGCCAAATTCAACATGTAAAAGATAAGATGGGGTCCATTTTCTGTAAAGGCTAAAATAATTTTCTAAATCTTCTTTGTACAATGGTAAAAATTGTTTCAGGATTATTAGTTTGTATTACTTTTATTATACTAATATTTTTTCACATGGAAAATATCTCAAATATGTCACAAATAATTCCAGCACAAAAATATTTACACAATTCCCTAACATTTGATTGGTCCGTAGCAAGTCTCTGTCCAAAATTTATATCCCAGTAAACTCCATGCCGAACTACTTTCCGTAACCGTCAGGCGCAGTTAAAATAATTCTTAAGAAAACGGAAAATAAACACATTTTCTTGATGAATTTATTTCAAATGCTGGAATTATAAGGAATGAATGGCCTTTTTGTGGAATTTATCGGGGATATAAACTTGGAAAAATCGCGGGAATACTGGACGAGGCCTTCCGGCCTTCGTCCAGTATTCCCGCGACTTTTCCAAGTTTATACCCCGATAAATTCCACAAAAAGGCCAATCATTCCTATATTAACTGCAAACGTGTGAATCAGATCTGATTCGCTATTCTGCAGAGGAACCCTACGAGTAATCTTGTAGCTCTGACGGTACGGGAGTAAATTGCAAGAGTTACCGTTCGCAACTAGTAAACAACATGAAGGGGGTTTTGTCCACCCTGTACAAATAATCAAAGGCGTCGGAAACAAATTAATATTGGGGAGGCGGTAGTCGACCCGAGTGAAGGGAGTGCTAGGGGGTCCTCCCCCGGATTTCTTTTTTAATTCTAGATGGCATTTCCTGCATTCTGCTGCATTTCCTGCATTCTGCTGCATTCTGCAATGCCTGCATTCTGCTGCATTTAAGGGACAACATTAGTAGGTATCTCATATACATTTTTGTGGCAATTGTATTAATTCAATGAAAATTTGATGACAATTATTAAAAAGGTTTGTCTGATTTGTATGAGGTTTCACCATCTATACATATTTGGAAGTGTTCAAAATGCAAATACCACTAGTATACTATATCATTTTGCATGCGTGTAATCTGTTTTAGTATGTACATGTATTACAAAAAAATAAACAAACAACATATTACAGTCAGGTGTCAGGAATGGCACAGTTCCCGCGCTCGGTAAAGTCAATAGTTTACATTTGATTTACATAATCGAATTAACATTTTATTACCAGGATACTCACTACATTACACGGGGTGTTTGTTTACTGCATTCTGCTGCATTTAAGGGACAACATTAGTAGGTATCTCATATACATTTTTGTGGCAATTGTATTAATTCAATGAAAATTTGATGACAATTATTAAAAAGGTTTGTCTGATTTGTATGAGGTTTCACCATCTATACATATTTGGAAGTGTTCAAAATGCAAATACCACTAGTATACTATATCATTTTGCATGCGTGTAATCTGTTTTAGTATGTACATGTATTACAAAAAAATAAACAAACAACATATTACAGTCAGGTGTCAGGAATGGCACAGTTCCCGCGCTCGGTAAAGTCAATAGTTTACATTTGATTTACATAATCGAATTAACATTTTATTACCAGGATACTCACTACATTACACGGGGTGTTTGTTTACCCAAAACACGATCACGTCCCGATCCCAAACTCACAGCAAAAAAAATAAATAAAAAATTGGTCCAAATATTGGGTGCCCCGGTTCCGACGCCTCTGAATTATTGAAGGGGGTTATGTCCATGTGGTCGTTTTCACACGAAAGGGGTTATGTCCAAGGGGTTTTTGTCCTACATTCACACAGGAAATGTCAGCAAACTATTGTGAATTGTAACTAACTAAACAAGATTCCTGGTGTATGAAGACGACGATCATAAACTATTGACACTTGTGAACATTCAGGTATGCATCACAGATTATGGTAGGCTGTGTGTATAAAATTACAAACGTATTTTTGTTGTCCAAAATGCGCGATCAATTCAAAGCGAGGCATACCCAATACACATGCGTGTATAGCGATGCTTTGCTGGCTGGGTCGCTTAAATATGTGATTTAATGTGTATGCCAGTGTCACTTCAAGTTACCACTCGTACATATCGAAAATTCACTTGCCAATATGCGCGGAAGAGTGGATTTGCCGAGACCTGTCGAGACCTGAATATACGCAATTATGACTTAGCACATTGTTGAATGTATTGTCAGAGCTCTAGATAAGCTGCGTATATGCTTAAATACCCAATTAAAATTGCCAAAAACCCGATTGAAATCAGAAGTAGCGAGTATCAAAAAGCAATGTTAAAAAATTGGTGCTACCTTTATCATGCTGCAGAAAACAATAAACAGACCACAAATTTAGCATAATATTTCTTATTTTCCATGAAAACACATCTTGGAAATAGGAAAAATATGCTATATTTGTGGTCTGTTTATTGTTTTCTGCAGCATGATAAAGGTACCAAAAAAGTGTTATTGCTGTTTGATACTCGCTACTTGTGATTTCAATTGATTTTTTTTTTTGAAATTATTTTAATTGGGTATTGAAGCAAATACGCAGCTTAGCTGGAGCCCTGGTAGTTATTATATACCTCTCATACCGACGCAGATACGTCAGTATTATTGGACTGTACTGACAGTTTCCTTTGTTGCCGAGCATAAGTTTAGCTGTCGACCTGACTCACAGAGGAAATAAACAAGCTTTTTCTCCTTATCTTGTACAGACAAACTTTCCATGAGTAGTATAGAAGGAGTCAAAATGATACCCGCAATCATTGTGCTGTTATTGAGAGGTGTTGTAGCTCCCACCACCAACAAAAAGTTGGTGGTGGTATTGAATGAGAAAGTGGTCTTGTAGTCACAATTATATTGGAGATTGGGATATTAAAATCCGTCCCCGATTTGCAAGGGTTTCAACTACCATGTTTCAACTACCCCACCTATCGGAGCTCCAAATACTAGTGTAAAATCAGTCCCCAAAAGTTTTGAGGTTTTCGGCTACCTTGTTTCAGCTACCCAACGAAATAGCCGAAATCGCACTAGCCCCGACGAAATATGCGCCTTCTATAGGTGTTTTGGAGAAAATAATTATTTTCTCCCAAGAGTGAGTTAAAATGATACCACCAACCTACACACCACCCATACGCTACATCTACAGTCCCACACCCCTCGAATTTGTGTATAAACTGAATAGACAAAAAGTGCGGACCACCAATAGAATACAGAGCCAAGTTAGACAACTGTGTACTTCTAAAACGGGTCGTCCTTGTCAGAGTTGTCTCTCTTATACTATACATTTCCACCAACAAAAGTTAGGTTTATATACGCGAAATAAACACAGTTAAGTGTCGGGACGCCGGCAATAATATCTCAGCGCTGAGACAGGTTTCGCCACATGTATTTCACTCTGGCTGCTCTACGCATTCTAGCGGATGGAGGTAATGAGGAGGAGGGGTCCGCGGTAACAGTCCAATGATGGGGTGGAGGAGATGTGAGTGTGACACATCCCACTAAGCCTAAAAAAGAGAAGAGAAGAGATTTAAAGCGAAGGCTTACTCGGATGGGCCCAGAAGGGTTTTGCTGGCGCGGGTTCGAGCCTCGGTGGGACCTAAAACTTTTTTTTTTTAAATTGTTTAAATTGTTTATTATTATTAATAAATTGTTTACTGCACCAATATAATTAATTTTAAGAAAATATTTAAATTATTTTTTAAAAATTATTTACTAAAATATCACAATTTCCAGGATGGTGGTGCTGTAACATTTCCTCCGACTTTATCTCCAAGTTTTACCTTCAATTTAACCCAATCAGTACTCTCAATCTTGGGCATGGTGGCGCGTGCTTTGATTCTAATATCATTTTTTAATTCTTCATATCTCCTCATAATCTTCCACAACGGATTCAAACTCTAAATTTGATATTTCATTATCGGCCAACGCTTTGGACACTATAACGTCGATGCTATTTTTCTTAGACCTAGCGAGAACGGATATTCTATCATGTTTTCTACATTTTTTCTCGAGTTTTCGACCATCCACCCTAATTAACATACAAAGTATTCAAGATACAACTGTAATTCCACTCAAAACCCCAGCAATTGGAACTGTTACAATTGTAGATAGCGTTGCGGCAGTCCCCGCACCACTCATTACAGATAAACTTGACAGAACCGTACTAGATGCCTCTGCTAAATTTGCAATGCGCTTATATTTTTTAGCGATTCTTTTTCTATTTTTACATTCGCTAACTAAACTATCCTGCATAACGACGATATTATCCAACCTAAAATCTAAACATCTTTCGCAAATTGGATACAGTGTTGATGGATTGGTATTGACAATTGGATACAGTGTTGATGGAGTGGTATTGACAATCGGAAGCGGTGATTCGTTCATGATTTTCAATATATTAGTATTTTACAAATTAAGTTCAATTAACAATGAGACAATAGTGGAAGAATTCGCTGGGTCAGCGATTTTCGTAACAAAGTTAATAACACTACCTTCGGAAAGTCTAATTAGATCATCACCTGAGAACAAAACCACCGCGGAACTATCTCCAGCCAGTTTATTGACTCCAACCCCCCGTTCTTCCCCATCTACTACGAGATTTATCATGACCCCGCCCACAGGTTTACCATTAGCATTAACCGAGCAGACCGCCATTCGGAGAAGTGTACCTGGAGCTGTCATGGCGTATCCCCCACATTTATTTCTCGCTTTGGCACCGAACGAATATTCAGAGAGCCCCTCAACCAATGGGCCCCGCTTCTCAGCCCAAACTGTTATGACACGTTTTTGCGTTTTCATTGTTTTCAACAATCCGGCAAGGCCCCCGATAGAGGTATGGGCCTCAGCACGAACCTTTTCAGTGGTCTCCTCAAGCGCTTTGTTCGCAGCTCTACGATCACGTTTCAGTTTATCGGAATCTTCGGTTATTTTTCCGTCTAGTGCCGCTTCTCTGATGAGAGAGTCCTCTGAGCGCAACACCTCATAAGACTCCGTAATGGTCGCCCGGTGGTCTTCTAGGGCTTTTTCAACACCCAACCGGGCCTCTTTTTGAAATTCAGTTATTTTTCCGTCTAGTTCAGCAACCGCCACTTCTCTGATGAGAGAGTCCTCTAAGCGCAACACCCCATAAGCCTCTGCAAGGGCCACCTTGTGGTCTTCTCGGACTTTATCAATACCCGTTCGGACCCCCTCAACCCCCAACCGGGCCTCCTTTCAAAATTCGGTTATTTGTTCACTTAGTTCAGTAAGCGATGCTTCTCTGTTGGGAGAGTCCTCTGATCGCAACACCCTATACGCCTCCGTAAGAGCCGCCTGCTCTTTCTCAATACCCGTTCGGACTCTCTCAATTTTCGCCCAGGCCTCTTTCCCAACTTGTGCAGTCGCCGTTAACACTTCTACTCTAACATCTGCTATACTCCTGCGAATCCCGTTTGTGGCCTTCGATATAGTTTTATTGATCAGGGCCTTGGTTCTTCCGGTAGTTAAAAAGTCACTCTCTGTCGGGACGAATCCCCCTTCTGCTGGTTCCAAATTCTTTGAAATTTCGAGAACGACCGAAATCGGGTAATAGTTATTCAACTTTCTCGCTTGATCATCGAGAATAGAGACCGTAAATTCGTGGATATGTCCCGATTCCAAAACTTTCATCTCGGGGCATGAGAAGTCTAAGGTCTAAGGTCACCGTATCCCCAAAGAAACAGTCGCTGGCTTGCACGGTTTTCAGTAATGTGCTGGTGGATCCGTCTACCGTGTTGTACGATGTGTTCACCCGATCCAGGTGCACCCTGAGATATTTCGTGAAGGCGAAGTCCACCGGGTTATCACCGACGTACTCACCCGGGGTAAACACTCCTTTATTTGCGGAGTATGTCTCTCTAAAACCGAATTGAATACCCAACCCCGGGGAGACCACTACCTTATTATCAGGGCTGATGGTCATTGTTGCGAGCCCGGTAGCCTTCGATACTGTGAGGTTGATTATACCGTCAAGCTCTGAGTTGACAAAATCTTTGAGCCGTCTTATTCCCCACAGTCCGTGAGGCAGCTTTACACCGAATTGTTGTTCATCCTTCACATAGTAAAACCCTTCACTCTTTCCCACATTCTGCCATCCAACCGTGAAGGTGATTGATCTGAGCCCCACCCGGCGTTTTCCGCAGCAGTTGTCGATTGACTTCTGAAGTTCACAACTCTCTTTTTGAAAACATAATAATATCTTTCAATGGATACCAAGGCATTTAGCTTTAATTCAAATGCAAAGTACGCGGTCGGTGGGGTATATGACACTAAGGCTCCCCGGCTGGTGCACCCCACTATCCAAGTTAGTGGTGGAAAAGGCTTTCAAACCAACTTTCCCGACATCTTTGAACAATATAGGCTGCCCAAGATTACTACCATGGAGGCTGTGAACGGGTGGAAAGCAACACCGATGCAGTTTTGGCAGAATCAACTCAACTTCGCCGTACGGTGCGCAACAGCCGGATGCGGGGTTTCCTCTCAGGACCATCTGGCCGCGGAGGATCCCTTCTTGAGGGCCGTTTACAACTTTCATGCGTATTACACTATTAGGAGGATTCTCAAAGAACAGAAAATCTCTCTGCCGCAGGACGACGGCTGGAATCCCATTTCCAACGCATACGACCGTAGGGCGTTCGAAATAATTTGTAACGAATTCAGGGCCCCAAAACACGCGGACTGGCCCCAGAAAGCATTCGGGGACGTTCTCATTCGGGGCCAGTCCGGGAATTGGACGCAGCCTGATTTTAGACAAACGGTTGTAGTAGTCGTTTACAGCTCCCTCGAGTAGTTCCCGACGTTGACTAGTGGTGCTGGTAGCGCCACCTATTTCCTCGCCGGCTGGCGTCTCCATGAAGGTCGTTTCGTTATCATCATCCATGTCATCATCATCGATGTCATCATTTCGGACATCGTCTCTGCCGAATGCGTCCATGTCAAAATCAGCCATCTTTTAATTATTTATGTATTAAAGACAAAACCATACGGGTTTAATAGAGATATTTAGTTTCACTGAAAATATGTCTTCGAGTCAATACGGTCGCAAACTCAATCCATACCGCAGACTGCGGGAGCCCCTTGGGGCGAAAGGCGTGAGACAGAGTGTCGTTATTACGAACAACCCATCGACGATCGACCAGAACCAGCAGCTGTTAGTCCGCTTCCCCAAACTCGGAGCTAGCGACGTCATTGTGCCGGGGACTGTTCGCCTCGCTTTCACTATTTCGCTGACGTCGACGGACTCGGACCGAACCGTCGTTCAGAACCTGGGTCGAGCCATCGTCAAGAAGACTATGATAAAGATTTCTGGTAATGAGGTGATGTCGATTGATGACAGCGACGTCTACCATTGCTACCAGGACCTGTGGAAGACGGCACAAGAGTGCGAAAATGCGGTATATCAAGGTATTGACACCAGTCGAAATAAGAATGTAACCAAACTTAGAATCGGGGCTGGTAACAAGGTAGATATCGTCGCGAGTGACAACGCGATCGCGGCCGCTTACGGCAAACGCTTCTACATCCCGCTCGACTTCGAGTTGCTGGAGAACCACATGCCCTACTATCAGAGTGCTTTGGCTGACCGCCTCGAATACGAACTAACGTTCAACGACTACGGCCGAGTTATCATAGCCACCGACATAACATCGACGTATATGATCGACAAGTGTCGCTGGGGTACGACATGGTCACGATGCCCAAACTCGCGCGATTGATCAGAACCCAGTACGCCGGGCGCGTTGCCATACTTTACGAGCGAGTTCTTCGCCACCGCAAGATGACGAAAGACAAAGGCGAGACATTGTGGAATATTAATGTCAACGTACCCGCCCGCTCGATGAAAGGTATACTGATGTTGTTCGAGGATGCTCGGTTCGCGCTCGGTGCTAGAAAAACCGACAAATTCTATAACCCCAAAATCATGAAGGTAGAGGTGACGATCGAGGGAGTACCCAATCAACTCTACAGCGCGGGTCTTCGCGCGCACCAGCAGTGTGATGAAGTAAGAAAGCAGTTTGCTGCCGGCTCTAAGCGCTCTCTGGAGGTTTCAGCAGTTGCCAAAGACCTGCATCTCTCGGCCGTCTCCCTCGTGGAGTTCCTGAATACCAAATACGCGTTATGGCTAGACATGCGAGCCAGAGACGGTGACCAAATACACGGTAGCGGACGCCAAGTTGAGAACGCTAGTGAGGGTGTGACGATCCAGATAACCAAAGAGGCGGACCCAGCCGGACCATTGAACGTGTACTTATATATAATTACAGACGCACAACTCAACATCGAAGATGGTCGATACGTCTCAGCTCTCTATTAAATCTAACGATTTATTAATTAATTTTAATAAAATTAGCAATCAATACCAATTCACGATTGGAGATGCTCACTCTGCTAAAATATGTGGGCAGACAGGATGTGGAAAAACGGTTTTCATCCTCGACTTGCTCGAGGAGTCGTACCGCGATGCCTTTCGTCACATTGTGATCCTGTGTCCTACTGTGCGGCACAACGAGACTTATCAGCGGCGCCCGTGGATATGGACCGACCCTGAGGTATACGTCATTGACCCCGGCGACAGGCTTCACGATTGGTTGCGTGGTTTATACCAAAGATTCCAGGGTGAGCCCACCCTATACGTGATTGACGATTGCTCGGCCAAGGCGGCGATGACCAAAAAGAAGGACATGCTCTCCGAGCTCGCATTTTCTGGCCGCCATGCTAGACAAAGCGTATGGATCTCCACTCAAAAGTACAACGCCGTCCTTAAGGATCTGCGCGAGCAAACGAAATGGGTCGCCCTCTTTCACTGCAAGGACCGAGACTCATTCGATGACTGTCTTCGAGAGAATGACGTTATCCCAACCCGCAAGGAGCGCCTGGAGGTTCGACAGATGCTTTCCGAAACTAAGCACGCCAAGCTTTTGTTAAAGACTGATCAACCAACTGCTTACGAAGTTATCAATTAATTACTGAATATCTACTAATATCTACAAATATTTACTAATATTTACTAATATCTACTAATATTTACTAATATCTACTAATATCTACTAAATATTACTGAATTATTACTGAATTATTACTGAATTACTGAATTATTTACTAAATAATCTACTAAATATTACTGAATTATTCGCAACTCCAATTCTTCCAATCGCGATTGGATTGATGCTGTTACTCATAATTAATTTGATGTTAGACTTATGAGACTAATCAGAATAGTACTAATTATTAAAAATAAAATAATGAACTGCGACGAACTTCTCGATCAGCTAATGGAAGAAACAGTCGCTCCGACTGCTGACACGACTGAAACTGTAGGAACACCTGTCAGCACGACTGCCGGCACGGCTGCCAATACGGTCCCGAAAGAAAATGAAAACATGACGTGACGCGAGCGGCTAGCTGCGCTGATTGCTGGAGGACAATCGGAGCAGTATTTCGGTAGGCGTCTCTCAGTTTGTCAGGTGGATAAAATGTCAGATGCGGAGGTTGATAAAATGTATGCACGATACGAATCTACATTGGGGGCAGAGATGACAAAAACTCTTCGGGCGGCGGCTATTCATTTGTACGCTACCGCTGCCAGTGCAATTATCCCTATATCTGACATCGCGGGGTTGATTAATGATTTAGAGACTGATCCTTTTATAGGACACACTCTTAGAACATCCTGCTGCTCAATTTATCACAAGTTTGGAATGTACTTAGCTCCGCTGACAACCGCGTTGACCACGGGTAAACACTGTCAATTTGGACATATATGCCCACGAACTATAAGCCCTAATATTAATATTATAAATGATGACACAAGACGCACCTGCGAGAGTGACGGAATTGCCCTCAGCACGGTTGAACCCGATTGCAGCACTTCCAACGGCGTTGGGGGAACAAGCTCCACATGAACAAGTTCCACAGGAGCAAGCTCCGGTTGCACGCCACAAAAACCCAAAAAGACAGGCAGCTGGGCGGGCAGCGGCTGCCACACGAAAAGCTAAACAAGATAAAATACTCGCCGAGCTTCGAGAGGCCAAGCGGTCGTTATTTGTTCCTGCTGTTGAAACAGCAAAACACCCGGTGGTTCCACATCGGAAGGCAGCTGTTTCTCCCCTAACATGCTCCAGTTTGGAAGAGCAATCCCCGATTGGTGTAGCTCCTACCCCATATTACCTCAACATTGTTGAACCTGATTGGAAAATGATCCCGTGGGTTGTTGGTGGTGGTCTGGCAGTTGTGGGCACCGTGTGTGTGTGGAAATATATTTCGAGACAAACCCCAACACTGTTGGAGGCAGTTCCGAAGAAAGTTACGAAACCGATTGCGCCCCATTTAAACATTAATCGCGATCCCTTTTATATGCAATAATTATAGTTATCAATAATGGCTGAAAAAGATGGTAAAATGATAGTGAATGCGCTTTATCACGCCGTGGTGATATCGGGTTTCAGTATCGGGTATGCTCGACTAGGAAATATGGTTTTAGGAGGGTCCGCCCCACCCAAATTGGACTTTACCGTGAGAGACGTAGGGTTCGTGACCTTGGATGTAGCGGTCGCAGTTTGGACCCGAGATTATCTAATTAAAGCGGGAATTCTACCCGTTAATATATGGAAATAAAATGGCTAGTGCGATCGCAATGATGATAGGTGGTGCTGTGGCGAACGCATTGTCGTTCAGCGGTAGCAACTTTTTCTTCTCGAAACTGAAAAGCTCGGATGCGGATGAGGAGCACAAACGTCACGATTTAGCTGTAGAACAACTTAATAGCGCAAAGGAAGCATGGTCTCAAAAACGAACCGCCCGTCTGGACTGGATCAACAAAGATCTTCGTCGCGAGAATCACGCCGTGATAACTTTCCGGAACGTTGACGACGCCATCCACGAGTACGTGCGGGCATATCCGCAGAAAAGTCTCACGCTGCTGGATCCCGAGCCCCAGCTTTCAGATTTCTGTGTACCATCAGATGCACAAAAAGACCGCGAGATCGCGTTCATCGTCGTGGGAATGGTTGTGGTGGGTCTCGTCAGCTACTATATTCAATCGAGATTGAAATAAGCAATAAGCAATAATTAATTTTAAAAACATTTTTTTATAAATATATATATATAGAACGATGTTAGTTGACGAACTTTATTTTGCTATGATTGATGTAGGCTACACGCCCTTAAACATCGTTTTACCTGGTGCAAAGAGTATGATTCGTCTGGCCCGAGATTCTCTCGAGAAGTGGCGTGAGGACGAAAAAGCGGCCACCCTTTTCGCAAAGCGGATCTTAGAGTTAAATTCCCCAGAATTCCCTCTCCTGTTCCAACCCAATCGCGATTGGACTTCCAACAAAGGTTTAGTATCTACGACGCAGTTACCGGACGATCTGGCGATGGCATGTTGGAGATTGTCCGATCTATTAGAATACCTCGCATACGATGGACACGCGCAAACTTAATACCAAACTATCGGTTCGCCTAGCGCGCAAGTTAGCGAACACATACTACAGCCCCCGCGGCTACTGGAAGGGGCTCGCGGCCATCAAGAACCTCGCGGCGGCGACCAAGGTTTCCGAAAACGCAGCTAAGGAATGGCTTAAGAAGCAGGCCATCTGGCAGATCTATTAGCCTGCGCCTCACAATATTCCGCGCCCGAAATTGGACGTGCCGGTGCCGAATGAAGTCCACTAAGCGGATCTATTATTTCTCCCTCACGATCGCGTCGGTCCCAAGACGTACAAGTACGCACTGACAATCGTTGACATAACGAGTCGGTATAAGGGGGCTGAGCCGTTGGCCACTAAAGAGTCTAAGGAGGTGGCCGAGGCTCTTTCCCGAATATATAAGAGGAGTCCTCTCAATTGGCCAAATCTTCTCCAGGTCGATCCCGGCCGCGAGTTCATGGGCGCGGTATCTCATCTATTGTCTAAACATAAAGGTTCTGTCAGACGCGGCCGCGTCAACATCCACCGAGACAGGGGATCGTGGAGCGCTTCAATGGAACCCTGGCTGAGAGACTGTTCGGTCACCAATACGCCAAAAAGCTTGTAGACCCTCATCGGCGATCGACCGAGTGGGTGGCCAGACTGCCCGCCGTGGTCTCCGCACTGAACGGAGAGGTGACCAGATTGATCGATAAGAAGCCTGTAGATGTCATCAAGTTTAAAAGGGTGACGAGCAAGCCCTCTGCCGTCTCGCGCTGGCGACCCGTTGGTTTAGAGGAGCAACGGCTTCCATCGGATGTTGACGTCCGGTACCTCTATCAACCGGGAGAGCTCGAAGGTGGAAGCCGCCGCGCGACTGATCCCGTGTGGTCTCTCAATGTATATCATCTAGATCGATCTATTACCAAACCTGATGAGCCCGTGCTCTACTATTTGGCTGATGGTCCATCTCGCGGGTTTGTTCGTGAAGAACTTCTTATGGTACCTTCTGACACCCAGCTACCCCCGGATCGTCAGAGTCTTTAGTATTCTCCCCTTTTTTAGAGTCCTTTTTTTTTTGTTTACCTATGTTAGAGGCTCTGTGAAAACCCCGTCTTTCATCACTCTCCTCTTGTCGTAGTACGCCGACAGCCCCAGTTTACTCTGGGTGTATGTTTTCATTACTCCACAGTTCATACGGAACCCTATATATTTAGCCACGTCTCTATGGCCTTCCAACGCGTTCTTATATCTATTCCAACTCACGCTGTTGGTTCTCTTACTCATTCCCTTAGAGGAATGCTTCACTACGCCCGAGGTTTCAATTCCAATCTCGATTGGAGTTGGTTGTGTGGCCAGCGCGCGTCGTTGGTGTCTGGCCAGATGCCACTTGGAGTCTTCGCTCTCAGCCAGCTTTTCTACGAAGTAACACTTACTGGATAGCGCTATAGCTCTATCTCCTTGAAACTCCATCTTGAACAGCCCAGGTTCCCTGTTACTCCATTTATCCCATGCGAGCCAGTTGCGCTTATCTTTCTCATATGCCACACGTTGTCTAGGCTTCACCAGCGCGTCTATGCTTTCATCGTTAGCTGTACTATCCGGTTTAGCAGTCACACCTATGTACATGCTGTCCGTATCCATCTGAATTAGTTCAAAGTCCTTTCTCGATACGGACTTGTCTAGGAAGTCGTAATAGAACTCTAACATTCTCAGCTTGGCTAGTTGGTACACGGCTCTCCCACAGTGAAACGGTCTCTTAACAGCACACTTAGCATTCCTACCAGATATCTCATACGCGTCTCCGATCTCTTCCAGATCTTCGAAGAACGCTGAGCGTAGTGCTTTATCCACACAGCTCTCATTTTTAGTGTACGTAGTGTTAATGTGTCTCTCAGGTGCCTCAATCATCTTACCACAACACGAATTACCAACCAACTTCATTATTTCAGCTACCGGCTTCTTCGACTCATCTACGTCTCCGGTCCTCCTAGCCGCAGTCACCTCTTCGACAAACCACGCGAAGGGTTTTCCAGCTTCGTAGTCTAGGATCCTGTGGAGGCCTGTTATCACTAGCCCGTTCTCTAGATACCACTTCAACAGCGGGGCGTACAGCAGCATCTTTTTTGCCGACAGGGTGCCCACTAATTTTGTTCCGTCTCCTCGATTCCTGCCTGTCTTTTTCAGATACTGGAGCATGTGCTCTGGAACCTCCTCCTCTTCAACTACCCTGTTTATGAACAGCGGAGACATCTCTTCAAACTTTTCTCTCAGGCTCTCGGGACTTCTATATCCACCTCGGCAAACCCGAACCAGTAATCGCTTCCGCCGTGTACCCGTTGGCAGAACTTGTCTATGATCTTTTGGTTATGGGGTGTCTTATTGTGGTGTATAGTTTCCTTACCGCACGGCATCTCTTTTTTGAGTGTCGACAAATACAAGGCGTTAGCGTCGTACCCGAGGACTGCCCGACACGGTTTCCCTTCACCCTTACTGTTTGGGCGTATCTTTGAAACACCTGCCTCGGCGTATCTGGTAAACACAATAGACGGTCCTCCGACTAGAGCTCCCTGCAACATCTCGTACGTCTTTTTCTCTGGGAAATACAGCTGGCCAGTCTTCGGTCCGGATCCAGCTTTTCCCGGGATACCAGCCCGGGACGCCGTTCCTCGCATCAGATATTGGATGGCTACTCCTGGCAGGGTAACGGCGTCTTTGAATATATCTACTCCTCTATGTTTGTAAAAGTCACACATCTTACCTAATGCCTCTAGAAAAGGTGATACGTCGAGATCGTTGTAGTATCTCACCCAGTCCTTAAATGTTCTCATTCCTTTCTCCTCGAAAATTCTCCTGCACTCCTCCAGCTGCTCCTCGGTTACCAGCATCTCACATCTGAGTTTGGAATACCAGTGCTCTATGTCAGGGAGCCCTTGATAGTCTAGCTTGTCTACAGAAACAAACCACTCATACGGGAAGAAGGACTTTTGAGATGAGCAGTCGTATGCCTTAATCCACTTATTGTAACTGACTCCCGGACCAAGATATAGGAGAACGTCCATGAATCTGAATTCCGGAGTGAATAGGAATATGGTGTCGTTAGTCCGCTTGCCTACCATAACTTTCGTGGTCGTGTCTGCCAGCTTGCCCACCAGATGTTTTCTTGATGAGGTTGATGTCATACCTACTGCAGTTGAAACCCAACACTGGGACCTGATCTATCCACCTGTTTATCTCATCCACTTGGCGAGGCCTGAGGTGCTCCGTGTCCCTCGAACCTGTACCGGCGACCCACTTCTTCGCGAATGTCCTACCCCTCTCCTGCAGATCTTCTATGAACTTACTTACCAGTTTGGCAGGATCCGTGTCACATATGTGAGATACGGTTCCTGACAGGCTGTCCCCTATGCTAACGCTTACGGGCACGTGCTCTGTCTCGTACGATAGGTCTGGCGTTTGGTCGGTCCTCCCTTCCTTACTCAGATACGCTTCAAAATCGTATACTATCTGGTACGGGTACAGTGTGGTGGGACATCCTGTCTTAATCTTAGCGCCGGTTCTGTTATACTTACACTCCCACATTATCACTAGGTTAAATCCTGCTTCACGGATCTCTTTATACCGCTTGTTGCTGGTGCGAAACTCGTGCCATCTCGCCGGGTGATGTTTCTGGCAGCCGTGCCAGAAACACCCGTGATACTGGTACACCGTGTTATTTTCCTTGCAGTATCCATCTACTGGAGCTCCACAGATCCACCTTTCACCACCGTGTCCGCACTGTTCGTGGTGAATGTGAATTCCCTCCTTCTCTTCCACGGAGTACATCCAATCAAGTGCCCCAAGGCTTCCATCACTCTTTGGGTAGAAGGCCTTCTCGAACGCGGAGCGAGGGCGCTCGATAACTTTCCCTTCGCATACGGCGTGTGTCTCGCCCTTCATACACTTAGGTCAGTGCCGAGTAACGTTACTAGCCTTCGTGAACCTCTGTTTGCAAGTGTCGCAGGCGTACGTTTTCGACAGACCTTTTAGGTTGGTTATCAGGAACGCGTGGTTTTTGTAGATGCCTATCGTCATATGCTTCGTACCTACCTCCTCATAGTGTGCTGGTGCCTTCTTCAACCACCATATTTCACTCTTGGTTGGCTGATATACTTCTATACCCACCTTAAACTTCTCCTCAACCTTTTTCAGCTCGTCTAGCGGAATAGCCCCAGGCTCTCTCTTACCGAAATACTTAGCACTCATCTCTCTGGCTTGGGCGGTACATTTGTCTGATCGCGCCCCGCCGTGAATGGCCAGGCACCTGAATAGACACAGCTCATCGTTGTATTTATCTAACGAGTACATACCTTTCTTATTCCTCAGCGAGTCTGGGAGAGGTCCACCAGCCGCGTGTTTGGAATTCAACCCGAGATCTACTCCTCGTGTTCCCTGCATTAGTTTTATATAAACCTGCTCCCACCTCACGAACGTCCATTTCGTGTTGGGCCTCTCGACTTTATCTATATCCATCCTCTTTTTCTCGTTATCTTTCGCCCACTTCTCTACTTCACCTAAGGAGCCCATCCACCTACTCCCCCCAAGATTCTTATTAAATATTATCGTCTTCGCGCGACCTCGGCGATCTTTTTTCTCAATGTGTTGTAGTTTGTAGGAGTATGAATATCTTAGGTGGAAGTTTGTTGTCAGATGAGAAGTTAATTGCTCTACTATCCTATCAGGTATTTCCTTTTCTACGTATTTCCTAAATGAGAACGTGAACGTGCGTCTACCCTGCTCGACTTTCTCCATCTCTTCGTCTCTAACCCCTAGAATAGCCTCGCCCTCGTCGGCTATCGCGTGTAGGAGGGCGGTTTTAAGTTTACGCTTTGGTTTAACTACGGCGGGGGAAGCCGGCAGGGCGGCCGTTCTCAGTCCAATTATACTCTCTACTTGTAGTCGTTTTCCTATTTGAGTGGTTAACTCCTGAGACCCCAAGACGGCATTTGTGAAGGCACCTCTGGAGTATGCCCTACCTACTCGACGTGTAAACGACTCATTCTTTGTTGCGTTTATCAGCTTATTTAACCCAGGAACGCGCAGACGGTCGCTATAGACAATACCGAGAGATTTAGCCTCGGCTCTCAACGTTTCAATCTGAACCTGATTAAATTAATTGTGGTAGGCATTTTTTTATATCAGTATATGTTGGTATATATACTTTGGTATGATATAACCTATGAAATGTATCTGTTCAATTGGACGTGATAAAAAAACGTGATGTTAATTGTCGCGTCCAATTGAACATAAACATATATATATACATATACATATACATATACATATATAATGGAGTCTGTGACTTGTTGTAAGACTTTTGCGTGTAAAGACTATTTACGAAGGCATCTATCGAGACGTAGAAAATTTCCTTGTGCCGCCCCACAATTCCAATGCCCCAGATGCCCTTGTAAATTCGTTAGTGCCCAAACTCTTTGTAGACATAAGCAACTGCGCTGCCAGGTGGCTAAAGGTGAACGTGGTAGACTAGAGTTGGTAGAATTAGTTGCTGATCTACGGAATAAATTAGCTATATTGGAAGAGGAAAATGCGGTGTTGGAATATAAAATATCCCAATCTCCAATATAATTGGGACTACAAGACCACTTTCTCATTCAATACCACCACCAACTTTTACCAACTTTTTGTTGGTGGTGGGAGCTACAACACCTCTCAATAACAGCACAATGATTGCGGGTATCATTTTGACTCCTTCTATACTACTCCATGTACTAGTATTTGATATACTAACCCTTTGTTTATGACAATCGAGACCTCAATATAAATAGCTAGGTTAGACTGCTACCTTTGTAATAATGGCCCATTGCCAGGTAAAATCATGAAATAGCGCTATGGAGCTAAACAACTTGGAATGCACTATTACAAATAGGGCCATAATACTAGTACGGCATAACATACTTTTCTGAACTAGAACAGACTCTTTTTGCTATTATAAGTTTTAACGAGTGACTCTTTATAACAGTGGGTGGTTGGTCGGGAGCATGCGATGGGTAATTTAACGACGGGGGTTCATCCTTGCCGGAATTCAGACTGGAGACTTGGTTTGGCCCTCATATGCGTCTTTGGCATTTTGTATGTGACAGTTGAATCTGGTTATACACCTTATATACGAGTATTACGATTATCCGTAATCCTATTTTAGGGGAAGGGGCCAAGTGACTTTGGTGTGGCATGGACCTTGCACCAGGTCAGGTTATTCTAATTTCAGGGCTGAATATATTTCCTTTCCGGTTTTGGGATCCCCCCACCCCCCCCCCCCCCATTACAGCAGGTTAAAACGGGATTGAACCCGTTTTCCCGGCCTTACATGACCTTAGCTGTTGATAGGCCGTTAAGCACCAATAAACAAAACAAAACAAACAAACTATTTATAACAAAATAAACTAGAAAATGTGACGGACATACGATGTGTACAAAATGAAGATATCAGTTGAATGCAAACATAAAGTATAGATGATTTAAGAAACTCATATAAAACAAGACAGGCAGACAGACAGACGGGGCGAAATCTCGACGGGGCCCTAATAATAATGCAACGTGTGTCACATGGAATTCGGTGAGACAAATGGCTACCCTGTACCATTCGGTTTTGAGTGGAACACTACCACGTTTTGCTGCCGACGATCAATAACAAAAAAGTTACCCTCCCCCAAAAAAATTATTTGATGAAATTCCATCAAATATTGATTTTATTGCGAAAAAAACGATTTTCCTATGTGAATTTAACATGGGAGCTAAAATAGATTTTTTTTTAATAGTTTTTTTTTATTTGTGGACCGATTTTCAAAATCTAACTTGTTTTCTTAGTTATATCATTTTCAAGCTATCTCGCCAGGTTTCGGAATCAATTTCCAAAACGTTTCGTTTTTTGATCCTTCAGGATCAAAAACGAAAAGTTTTGAAAATTGACTCCCCATGTTAAATTTTCATAGGAACATCGTTTTTTGGGGAGGGTAACTTTTTTGTTATTGATGAAAAAGTACTTACTTTTAAATATGTTTTAGATTTAATGTGTTTAATGGCCAAATGTTCGTCGGCAGCAAAACGTGGAACAGACAGTAGTCATACTAGTACTGACTACCCTTATATTGATCTCCACCTGTCACCAATGCTACTAATTACTGCCCCCGCGCAGTCTGATCAGAGCATACGCTGTTCACCATTCAGATATTTAAGTTGTAGGGTGTGAATGTGCTGGACGAATTATTTCCCCAATATTAAATGCTGTGTGCTCCCTTTTGGTGGCCGGCGACCCACATGTAAACATGTTTGAATAGTAAGTTCAAAGAATCTGTATGTATTGTATTGATGCCAACATGTATGTAATGACATTACTGTCTCATGTATTGAATGCCATGCATAACACGTGTATGGATAACCCTGCTCGTGCAATATTATCATTATGTGCTTCACAAAGACGGTATTTAAAACTTGTATCTAGATGCGGAGTATTCGAAGTGTATGCCCTCAGCTTTCGATTTCGTATCCTGAGAATAACAACATATTCGGAACCTACATCCATTATACATGTACACCATCTGCCATAACTCTATTTCCGACCGAGGTCGGAGGTGGAAACGAAATGGCCTGTGTGGAGACTGCTGATAAATGTACTGCTTAAACTGCCAGCAACATATCATCATGATTACACATAGTCGCACGTAACACCAGCAGAGCTCTCCGTAAGCGCCGGCTGCCGGCGATTTAGCCGACTACTCGCTCAGTTGGCGCCGGCTACAATTCATGTCGTAAAAAAAAAATGAAAACACGGGTGGGTGGTGGTCGGGCGAATGAGACGGCGTAACTTAACGGTAAACGGTATGGGTTCCTCCTTATAGGAATCACGATTTGCCTGGCTTGGCCCTCAGGTACGTTTTATCTTTGGCTCTTTAGTTACCTGGGAGTTGAATTGGGTTATTGCTATGCTCTTGCTCTGTTAATTTATTTTCACTCACACGTAAACCCATTTTATCCCACCTTCTCTGGTCAAAATTTTCTTGCGTGTCGACTTAGTTTTGTTTTCATTCGTACCCCCACCCCGACCCCCACCCCCACCCCATGTTGCTGGAAGGGAAATAACTAAGTAATTTAAGAGGAAAAGTGGGTCAAGGTCACATGAGGGTCACATATTTGACAGTGGTTATTGATGTACACTGCAAAGCGATCAATGTGTGCAAGTTTGGTGGCTCTAGCCCTAATAATATTGAAGATAGACACTTGACTAAAAACCTTACCCAAGGGGAAATAACTAAGTAATTTAAGCGGAAAAGTGAGTCAATGTCACATATTTGATAGTGGTTATAGATGTACACTGCAAGGTGATTAATGTGTGCAAGTTTGGTGGCTCTAGGCCTAATAGTATTGAAGATATGGACTTGACTAAAAACCTTAACCGATGTGTGACGCCGACGCCGACGCCAGACGGACGGACAAAGCGGCAACAATATGCTCCCCCGAAAAAACAATTCGGGGAGCATAACAACTTCAGATTTGTCCTGCTATCAACACATTTTAACATGTTTGCAACAATATATGCAGAAATTGTCTTAAACAACTACAAATACATGCACCATAAAACTCACCGTATGCCACCAAATTGAATATAAATTTCAAAATATTCTTGGGGGAGGCCCCCAAACCCCCCTAACGGGAAAGGGGTACCCCTCCCGTACCCTCCCCTTCGTCGTCTACGGCGACTAAGCCCCGCAACGGTAGTCGATATAGCTGGCAACTTTTTCAAAGAAGCTGACTACTCTGAGTCTCTCAATTTTACGGAGACCTCTGCACCAGTACACTGTAGGTTATTCATTGTTTGTATTAAAAAGCATGTGACGATTGCTCACACAGCTAAATATAGATTGAATGAATATAGGTTACTGGATTAATGTTACATTAATGTAAAGGAGACTTCCTCGGAGTTATGTTGTCTGTGCACATTAGTAATCTGTAACGGGAGAAATGGGGTTTATTACCATCATAGGCGGCGGAAGCCGAACATTATTGGGGGGGACCAATGTTGAGGGCCCGAAGGGCCCGATAGCGCTAGGGGGGTCCGGGGGCATGCCCCCCTCCCCCCGAAATTTTTTGAAATCCAAGTGGTGTGAAACGCCATTTCCTGCATTCTCAGCAAAGTTCTCAGCAAAGTTCCCAGTACTCATGCTTACACAAATATATTAGAATAAAAAATCCAAAATTTACTGAATTATTGGGGGCTAGAACCCCCCCCCCCCAACAAAATTATTGGGGGTTCCGGCCCCGGCCCGGCCCCCGCTTCCGCCGCCCATGACCAGTACACTACAGTGGCGGATCCAGGATTTCCCCTACGTGAATCCGCCCTTGCACTAATCATATAAAGACGACTCTAACCGCTACGTACGATGTTACTTCGCTAAAGGGAAGTGACACAGTAAGCGGATTGAAACCGTGGACTACCTTGCTCTAACGTATTAGTTTGATCACACTCGTCCGTACGGTCTATCCCGAAGGCCCATCTGCTGGTCCATCTATTATTTAGATCACGATTCGTCCGCATGTACGAGATTCAGCTGGGTCTATTTCTGTTATGAATGCGTCTTTAATCTCCGGAATATGGGTAGTTGCGAACGGTAACTCTTGCTACGGATGGTACGGAATATGGGTGGAATTGGAGACAATATGTACAGTGAAGCCTCTCTAAACCAGACACCCTGTGAGTTCCCCAGGGTGTCCGGCTTATAGAGGCTTCACTGTAAATCCGGCATTTGATCATTCTGAGACATAGTTGTGTGCTATGCGATCAAGAACAAACGTTATCACATGAGATAAATAACCAAGAAATTAATCAACATATTATAGCATATGTTTTGTTTGTGTGCGGTTTTGAGAGGGTCCACAGTATAGTTTTCATACAATTTACGTCCCACTCAGTACTATCTAGAAATGAATCGCGTTATGGTACTGCTAAATTGGTCGCATTCAGAGAAATACAGAAGCCGGCAGAGCTCCAGATAAGCTGCGTATTTGCTTAAATACCCAATTAAAATTGCCAAAAACTCAATTGAAATCAGAAGTAGCGAGTATCAAAAAGCAATAAAAAATTATGGTACCTTTATCCTGCTACAGAAAACAATAAACAGACCACAAATATAGCATATATTTCTTATTTTCCATGAAAACACATCTTGGTAATTTGAGGCGTGCTGCCTTCTGCTTGTGTGCGTGTCCTGGTACTTCTGCTGGTCAGAATGTTGCATCTGCCATTATGTTATGTGGCTTTACTGTAGGTGCGTATGTGTGACGTGGGTCTGTTGTCGTTCTTATTTTTGTGCTGCGAAGACTGATCCGGCCTGCATATTTTTTATTAAATGTTGAGGGTTTTTGCCTTCATTTGGCAAGAAGTATTTACATTATGGTTATACCTGCAATAGAAGCAACGTGCAACAGCTGGTAGTACAGTGTTGGAGACCTGGGGATTCTTTAATTATGGGCAGTCCGGGGGATTATGGTCGCTGAGACCTTTTATTTCTATGTTCTACCTTGGGACAGGGGATAGGGGTTGTTGTGCCGTGTCCTCCTTATAATATTTGGAGGTTTAAGCGTTTGGGATATGCCGTATTTGATTGTTCAGTCATTCTGTTGCATACCGGGACTGTTTTTTATTTTTGATTGTTTGTTTCTTTTATCGGTAGCCGTACTTCTGGTCTTACATCTATACTGTGCCAGCTGGTGTGTTCCCTGTGTAGCCGGCTATGTGCCTGCGGCTCTTGTCATCATCGCACACGCTTCGTGGCTTTTATTATCAGACAAGCATATTTTTTATTATTTTCCATGAAAACACATCTTGGTATTTCATTGAAACAATTTTAATGAAATGCCAATACATGTTTTCATTTCGAAGAAAACTTCAATAATTGCTGTCTGTTGATGTGTAAACAGAGTGTGATTTTATTTTACCCAATTATAATGGTGAATTACCCAATTGCTTCAGAAATGATGGAGTGACAATACTCAATTACCAATTACTTATCTGGAGATCCTGGAAGCGACATTGCTGTAGAGACGCTTGGTCTAATGTGTAGCTATTACGGCTAATGGTATACTAGTCCAGTAGCCTATTTCACAAAAAATGCAAAAGTACACTTCTCTTGCTAAGTACACGTTCAGAAGAGAAATTTTCAAATTAAGGATACATTTATTAATTTTTATTATTCTGAATTTATTACATTACATGCTGTCCATTCACTTTCGGTTCCAAATATATAGGAATATAGGGATTTTTTTCCAAAAATATAGGGATAAATATAGGGATTTTTGCCAAAAGAATAGGGATTTATAGGGACAAAACTCAATATTTTCCAATTTTACGGCATGTATGTGTGTACGTAAAGGATTTTTTCGAGTTAAAAATCTAGATTAATGGCCTCCTCCTCCCCTTATAGCCATTCCGTATCCTCTCCTCTGTTATTTAAATGGTTTACAATTATTAACTTGATTAATTTTTATTTTCTAAAACAGGTTGAGCCACTGCAAGACAACTCACAGACTTAAAACACAATGTTACATCATCTCAATCAGCTACCGGTAAACTAAGGATGGCAATTTTTTTAAATGTTTGCTGAAAATACAGAATTACACATCTTACAATGAGATAAACAAGAGTTGTCAGAAGACAACGAAGCTCGCCTGTTGGCAGAAGTCACTCAAACTTGGCACAGTTGCATAAAAAAACATGAATATTATTTAACTTGACCTTGGGTTAAGGGGCGTGCGGTGGACCTTGACATTGGGGTCTGGTGCAAGGTGTGTCGTGGGTTTGCTATAGCATAATATAGCATATTAAGATGAATGCATGTATGAAATATCAATGCGCTCCCTGAAAACAGCAGTAAAACAAAATTTAACCCAACTTTAAGTTTATGAACGCACTGTTGGTGATTTTCTACAGCATGATAGCTATTCACATGAGGAATGCATGTATGAATGTGCTAAGTTTGTGTCCTTCACCTTGGGGAAAGAGGTGGGGGGTCATGGATTTGCTGTAGTACAATAGAGGACCATCACATGAATGCATGTATGAAATATCAAAGCGTTCGCTGTAAATAAACGGAAGTTACACAACATTTACCCCAACGTTAAGTTTATGAACATGCTAAGTTTGTGACCTTGACCTTGGGGTAAGGGTTGGGTGGTGGGTGGTGGGTTTGCTACAGCATGATAGAGGGTCATGTGAGGAATTCATGTATGAAATATCATGACGTTCCATGAAAGGAAACAGATGTTATAAGATAATTACCCCAACGTTAAGTTTATGAATGTGCTATGGTTGTGACCTTGACCTTGGGGTAAGGGTTGGGTGGTGGGTCATGCATTTGCTACAGCATGATAGAGGGTAATCTGAGGAATGCATGTATGAAATAACAAGGTGTTCCATGAAAGGAAACAGAAGTTAGAAGACATTTACCCCAACGTTAATTTTGTGAATGTGCTAAGTTTGTGACCTTGACCCTGGGGTAAGGGTTGTGTGGTGGGTTGTGGATTTGCTACAGCATGATAGAGGGTCATCTGAGGAATGCATGTATGAAATATCAAGGCGTTCCATGAAAGGAAACAGATGTTATAAGAAATTTACCCAACGTTAAGTTTATGAATGTGCTAAGTTTGTGACCTTGACATTGTGGTAAGGGTTGGGTTGTGGGTCATGTTATAAGAAGTTATAAGACATTTACCCAACGTTAAGTTTGTGGACGACGCCGACGCTGACGCCGACGACGCCGACGACGCCGGGGTATGCCATAAGCTCTTCTGCACTTCATGCAGGCGAGCTAAAAATGATCCAAACAAAGAAAACTGGTAAATACGATCATAATTTAGTCAAATGCATCTCTAACCTTGCACTGTGTTTAGAATAAAACAGTAAGTTGAATATCAGACTTGATTTTGAGCATTTTACAAAAATTAGTTACTGACTTTTGAAAAATATAGGGATTTATAGGGATTTTGGGAACATATAGGGAAAATATAGGGATTGCCAAATTTATAGGAATTTATAGGAATTTATAGATAATGGACAGCCTGAAATTATTAATTTATTATTAATGACAATTATTGTCATTATCACAGCAATTTTGGCTGTGATAATGTAATAAATTCAGTACAGTAATTCTGCATACTTTTAATCATCAAATATATGCAGTCGTTAGTTCTATATGAAATAATACATTTCGGGAAAAATAAATGATTAAACCCTCAAAGTATACTTTGCAATTTAGTATCAGCGCTGCTGCCACAAACCGCGACACGGTCAACACGTTTGTAACCACTATTGAAAACCGCCATGTATTTACCAGAGCCTATTTCATCAACATTGCAAAGTATACTTATCTAGCAAAGTATACTTTGAGGGAGTCATCATTCATTTTTCCCGAAATGCATTATTTCATATAGAACTAACAACTGCATATATTTGATGATTAAACGTATACAGAAGACGGCTCGCTATGGGGTATGTTTTACAGGGTTAACCACATATAGATACTATTTCATTTAGGCCATGGCAAGTTCTTTGTCTGTATTGTATTGTATTGTTAAGAGTCCGTGTCTGGGTAGGTTTTGAGAGTGTTTGTTGGCGGAAATTTAAATTTATGCTAAAAACTTCCTCAACCCTTTGCAGACTGTAAAGGGTTGAGGAAGTTTTTAACATAAATTTATCTTCGTTTTTTTTCTCAAGGCCTTGTTTGTTTTTACCGGATACGTAGGTAGGTTTTAGTCAACTGGGTGGACGCTTAACATATAAAAGATATGGTATGGCCTTATCATATTGCCTGCCAGTATTTGAACGATTACTAGTATCTTGCGCTCGGCATAGAACAGTATTGTTGAATTTTAAAGAAATACGCCGTCAACCGAATGTATCCCGCCGTCGCTGTCGTGATTTGATCAACAACATGGACATGACTATTCAAGTCAATACGCCAAAGAATTCAAAGTCGTATATCACGGAATTTAAATATGGATGAATAATTGATGATGATAAACATGCGAATGAAGTTGCAAGCAGATCGTTCATAGTGTAAAGAGGTTATAGGAGAATGGAGAAACACGCAGTCATGTATTAAACCGGAAATATCAAAGTCATCTGACCGTGACCTTTGGGTGCAGGGAAGCATGGGTGGGGCGGGGAGTGAAAATATGGATGATGATAACCATGCATATGAAGTGTCAAGCGAATCGTTGATACGGTAAAGAAGTTATAGGAGAATGGAAAAACACGTACGCATCTACTGAACGTAAAACGGTTTATGTCGAAACACGCGCGGCGCCGGATTCCTGACGAAAACCCATGCACCAGCATGCAGAAGATACTATATAAGCTTGTGTCTAGCAAACTGCGCAATGAATTTGCTCTGGCTACTAGACTAAAATGTGTTGATGTGATAGCTCTAGAGCTGAGTGCTGTCTTGTCAGGAAACGTATGCGGTTATCTACGTGAAACACTTTACGCTGGTGCGTGGTGCCAGTGCTCCAGATAATCTGCGTATATGGTTAAACACTCAAATAAAATTGCCAAAAACCAAGTTGAAATCAGAAGTATAGCGAGTATCAAAAAGCAATAAAAGATTTATGCTACCTTTATCATACTACAGAAAACAATAAACAGACCATAAATATAGCATATTTCTATTATTTTCCATGATAACACATCTTGGTATTTCATTAGAATTGTCTAATGGAATTCCAAGATATGTTTTCATTTGGAAGCAAACTATTGAATAGTTGCTGTCTGTTTATGTGTAAACAGTAGTGTGATTTTATTTTACCCAATTTAAATGGTGAAATACCCAATTGCTTCAGAAATGATGGAGTGACAATACTCAATTACTAATTCATTATCTGGAGCCCTGGGGTGCAGTACCAATACACAAAATAATATCAAATACACCTACATGTAATAGCATAAAACTAACCTGTGATCACTGGTCAGCGACGTCCACCATATTCATGAACCGATCAAAACTGTCAACATCCACCTGCCAGTCCGAACTCTAGTTGACACGTTGCCTGCAAAAATAACGGAACATTTTCCATTCAAACTTCTGAACCGCCCGCGTTAGTCTTGCCTATATTATCAACGTTTCCGAACTTGCATTGACAAAGCCAACCCATAATCAAACACTTTGATCGACTGAGCATGAGCTGTACCACAGCTCAGACTCAGTCAATCAAACTGATTGATTTCAAGCACAATATTCAAGTAATTTGAAATAAAGAACTTGATAAATACTGATAAGATTGGTGCAGGTGGTGCAGCCATGTAATAATGGCTACATAAGTGAAGGACGGTTGTCAAATAAATTCCCACATCTGGCTAACTTTTCCAAATTTGGAACAATTGATATTCAGTTAATACCGTTCAAGAATTTTGATGGAAGCCATCTGAATTTTCATGTTCTCTGATATTCATAGCAGAACTCCAAGATGGCCGCCAGTCAAGCATGTTATTGGCATATCTTAACAATCGCTGATGCTATGTGCAAACATTTGATTTTGATGTTTAGTTTTTGAGATCACCGAGTATGTTGGTGAAGTTTGTGAAATGATTATGGGTCAAAGTAAAGTTATGTAAGCCAAGGTCATGGTCAAATGACCCTGAAATGTAGAAATAGTCTTATTCCAGTAAGTTTCGTACCACGCTGTTTGTTGCCTTGTCAATTATAAGGAGTTACAGCTGATTGATGAAGTACTTGACTGTTTTTGGAGGGGCGGGGTGGGGGGATCGAGGTAGTATATTTTGTGGTCAACGTCAATGCAAGTTAGCCTCGACAAAGACTAAAGTTACTGAATAATGGGCATACATTTGTTATTATGTTAATTATCATCAGTAGAAGTAGACAGAAGAAAATATATTTATTGAGTGGTATTTAATGGGATGTTAGGTGATAGAAGAAGAATAGTTTATTGCATCGAGGCAACTGCCTCATGAGCATACATACATGACTATCGTATAATATACGTACAATGCAAGATGGCGTACATGGGTAAACTACTAAATATAATGTGTGTGCTAAGTGTTATAGCTCGTATTAATTGTAACAATAAATGAGAAATATACATAAATAGATATAAGTTACTACGTCATTTAGGCTGGGTTAATGTGGTCGAATCCAATATGTATGTACGGATGGGGGAAAACCTCAAAATCAAACCTAAATATTCACGAAAAGATTTTGTATAGTCAGCCTTGAAATTAGAATAATCTGATCTGGTGTGAGTTTCTCACCACGCCAGTAGCCTATTACATCAACATTGCAACATATACTTTTGTAGCAAAGTATACTTCGAGGGAGTAATCATTTATTTTTCCCGAAATACATTATGTCATATAGAACTAACGACTGTATAATTGTAATGATTAAAAGTATGCAGAATTATTATACTGAATTTATTACATTATCACAACCAAAATGGCAGTGATAATGTAATAAATTCAGTATAATAAAAAAACTAATCAATGTATCATAAAATTGAAAATTTCTCCCTCAAAGTATACTTTGCTAGATAAGTATACTTTGCAATGTTGGTGAAATAGGCTACAGAGTCACTTAGCCCCACACGGTAAAGGTAAATAGGTCTACTGTCTGTTGTTCCACGTTTTGCTGCCGACGAGCATTTGGCCATTAAACACATTAAATCTAAAAAAATATTTAAAAGTAAGTACTTTTTCATCAATAACAAAAAAGTCACCCTCGCCAAAAATATTGATTTTATTCCGGAAGGATCAAAAAACGAAAACCTTTGGAAATTGACTATGAAACCTGGTGAGATAGCTTGAAAATGATGTAACTAAGAAAACTAGTTATATTTTGAAAATCGGTCCATAAATAAAAAAAATATTTCAAAAGAAAATCTATTTTTAGCCCCGATGTTAAATTCTTTTTTTTGCAATAAAATAATTTCATCAAATATCTTTTTTTGGGGAGGGTGACTTTTGTTATTGATAAAAAGTACTTAATTTTAAATATTTGTTACATTTAATGTGTTTAATAGTCAAAAATTGAAATTTGAATCAGACCAAGTTTAAACAACTTAAAGGTGCATGCCCACTCAGTAGGCACCGACTGTTCTTTATAGGAATTAAATAAGTGAATAATTGTGTCACTATTCCACCAGTTCTAAAACTTACGAGTGCCCGCTATATAGACACAATCAGTTAGTAATACTTATTTTACTGATAGTGACGCGCGGTAGTATCAGGCTATTTTAATATGCAAATGAGGCATAATATTTTTTAATTATTTATACTACTAATTAAATATGTCACCTGAAAATATAATATTTTCGACAGATTATAAAGTATGAGCATTGCAGATACAAAATAAATACAGATAATAAATAGTAATGTCGTTAACATTTTAAGGAATGTCGTTAACATTTTAAGGAAACACGGTTATCGTCCCTGATATTATTGGGGAAATTTACATCTGATATAAACTGTATAAACTGCCAATCAATGTGTGGGATAATGGTGAATGAATGTTTATTTTTCCAGAAAATGTCTCAGATGATGCCGCAGATATAATGAACATGTTGTGCCTACTGAGTGGGCATGTACCTTTAAGACATTCGATTCCGTCCGATTCAAATTTCTCTGCAAATGTTAACACCAACTACATAAGTAATACTGCTAAATTGTTGTTGTCTGCTTATTTGTATTTTCCATTTTTCTTTGCAATTACACGGATTGAAAGCGCTTGAGAATCATTTCCAATACTGAAGTGCTGCCAAACCATGTTTTTATTGTGAAGGAATTCAAAATATCGAACAACAGCAGACGACAATTTTCGTTTCCAGCATTCGAAGGGTTAAACTGTTGTACCACTTACTTAGAAGTATAAACCAGTTGCTATAATTAGAATTCAAGGAAAACGTATATCTCCAGAAGCCACCATATTTCAAGGAACTGATATTGAACAAAGAACACAACCTGACAGCTATATATACTGAAAGGATAAAGAAACGCAGGGTAAACATTTGAGGTGATTTAAAGTGATGTGTTTGCTGTTATATACAATATTTTATATGAGTATTAAAAAAAACATCTTTAGTCAACACATTACCAAAATTGCATTAGGTTTTGACCGATAATTCATTAGTAATTGAATCACAATTGACGGTACCCCCCAATATCGCACAGTGAAATCCACTGTTTTGTCAGTATCTCGTATGCCCCCCCCCCCCACCCCCCCCCCCCCACCCTCGCGCATCTGTCACAGAGCCCTGATTCTCTTGTGCATGGAATTGATCAGTGAATTTATCCTTCTTATTGTGATATTGTTCCATTCTTCCAACAATGCAGTCCTTAGTTGGTCGAGATTAGAAGGGGTATTCCGACACCCCCTTATCCTCCTGTCAAGTTCGTCCCACAGATGTTCGATTGGGGTTAAATCGGGACTGTACGCTGGCCAGTCGAGTGGGTTAATGTTATGGTCAGCGAGAAAGTCTTGACAAACTCTGGCTACATGGGGCCGGGCATTATCATGCTGGAAAATTAGTTGACGCTATTGCACAACCGGGCGGAGGATTTCATCCCTATATCTTACGGCGGTTAGATTCCCGGCTACCACAATCCACGGTGACTTTACCCCGTGAGATATCCCTCCCCAGACCATAACCGAGCCACCCCCAAAAATATCCCTCTCAAGAACGCAAGCGTCGGCGTAGCGTTCCCCACGACGTCGGTAAACACGACGTCGACCGTCCGGACGAAAAAGAGTGAACCGGGACTCATCTGTGAAAAAGACTTGTCTCCATTGCCTCATTGGAAATCATCTGGGAGCTTGTGCCGCCAACCAAGCCATACGACGCGCGCGACGTGCATGAGTGCGATTTCTTACAATTTTGGGGTGAATGTGGCGATTATGATTGCCTACCGTGTTAATAGCGGTTTCAGTGGCAGTAACGTGCCGATTACGTAGGTGGGCGAGACGAATAGCCCTGTCTTGACGTCGAGACGTTACGCGCGGACGTCCCGATCTCGGTCGGTCGGCAACCCTTCCGGTCTCTCTCAGACGACGAACAAGACGTTCTATGGTGGAAACAGTCACACCGAACTGCATAGCAACCTGCTGTTGCGTTTGACCTTGCATTAGCAATGCAATAGCCTAACCCCTCTGAACTTCCGTCAGACGTACCATGATTGTGAGAGCTATAAATTCAGTGTAAATAGCGGAAAACGATATGTATACCTCAAGCGTATCAAGTGGTATGACAAAATGTTTTGACGAACTTATCATCATCATGCTGCACGGGTTTTTGGCTTTTTATCACTTGCTCTATGTGGTACGGTGCATTACACGGTTGAGTAACTTTAGGCACCGGTTTGGGTGCACAGTGACCAAGATAGTCGCCTGACCGGTTTTCATAATTTTAGGCCAAGCATTTAAATAATTATTGCGTATATTGTTACCCTGCGTTTCTTTATCCTTTCAGTATATATATACAGGGATCCTCCAGATTATCGGACAAAAATGGCAGTGTTTTTACAATATTTTTCTTTAAATAGCAGCTATGGGTATACAATTTGCACAGAACAATCCTCGGTTCTTTCTTTCTCAACGCATGTAAACTATTTAGCAAAATGTGCCGTCTTTCTCACTTAAAATTTGGTCAGATCATCAGTTGTAAGATTGCCCCAAAATTAACATCTACAATCAGTTATCCGGACAAAAATATAATAGCCTATGCTCAATAAATGTAAATCCAACAATTATTTACGTAGGATGTTTAGTTAAACGGCCCCCTCCCGGTTGGACAGACACAATCCACACCACACGGGGTAATTTCAAGTGGACCACGGGTACATGTGTAGTATATGGAATGCAATGGGTTAAGGTAGCAAGACGAAACCATGTATTCAAATTAGAGGCGTAAATATAGGTTCCTTCGCGGCAAGGAAATGAAATGTGTATAGGAATGAATGGCCTTTTTGTGGAATTTATCGGGGTATAAACTTGGAAAAGTCGCGGGAATACTTTTCCAAGTTTATATCCCCGATAAATTCCAAAAAAAGGCCATTCATTCCTTAAAATTCCAGCATTTGAAATAAATTCATCAAGAAAATGTGTTTATGTTGACAGACGGCAGCCATTTGTTTACATTGACAGCACTGACAGCGCACCTGTAGAAAGTAGTTCGGCGTGGGAGTTTACTGGGATATACATTTTGGACAGAGACTTGCTACGGGCCAATCAAATGTTAGAGAATTGTGTAAGTATTTTTGTGCTGGAATTATAGGCTTTTAATTATCGTTTCTACGCGGCGTAGTGATGAACGAACAAAACAAACATGTATTAATAATGCATTTTGAGGCAAATATATATGTATTTTATGCAGGATGTTGGATAACGTGATGAGAGAATACTCGTTACAAATTGTATTGATACAATGGTGAACAGTGTAGACCATGGTCACACAGTTTCAATATTCAAACAACAAGTCTGTGAACACATCTACATGTTTATCCAACTGAACGATATGTTATAACGTGATCGAAATCGGTACGGTCATGGATGTTGGGCGAACATCATTTATTGCGCAATTTCCGTCGGCTGTACGGTAGATTGGTTATTATCTACATGTACACTGTTTACGAAGCCGTATATGGCGCATTCTCACGGTATTTTAAATCATTTAGCAACATGCTTTCCTCCTCGCCGTATTTATCAAATTAATTGAGAAAAGTTTACTCGCCGTTTTTATCATGCTCCCCAAGCAGCCGAGTGTACACGGTATGTGCACTTGATTAAATGTAAAAGAGGCAAAGCGTACAGAATAAAGGAATTAACAGTATTTTCGAAGTAATACATGTAATAAGTGCTATCATTTGATCAGTACCATACAGTATTAATTACTTTCACTGTAATTGTGCAGTGTTAGCTTAACAAAAAGTAAATATCGCGGAAAATCCTAGTGTCCGGAAAAATGGGTCTTCTCATGTATTTTAATTGGCCTTTTAATTACCCCTTTTCGGGCCCCATTGTCAGCAGTTACCTCCAACTATAATAATGAATTTTATGTCATTCTATGTAAGGCGAGCCGGCGTATTTGTTATGTGAGAAAAATCACGGTCAGATGTAAACGTTTTAACTTATTGCGAAAAAACGCGATTTTTGGCCGGAAATGGGTGGCCTACCAGTAGAAGTTTTCTGTTGATGTATATTCAAGGTGCATGATCACGTGGTAATAACAACAACAACAGTGGCTGAAAGTGTTGAAATCTTGCCCACTCCAAGGTAAGTATTATTTGATATTTTCCTTAATATGAAACGGATTTTTATGAAATATGGCGCAGCAAACGCGTCTTCATGAGCTGCATCTGGTGGTCCAGGGAGTTTGGCACAGACTTATGTCGTTTTTACGATGAATCGATTTCAGTGTCGGAGACATGGAAATCGATTCTTCGCAAAAACGACATAAGTCTGGGCCAAAGTACATAGGCCACCAAATGCAGCTTAACAAGACGCGTTTGATGCCCGTATTTCATCAAAATTTGTTACGTAATGAGGACAATATAAAAGTATACGTACTTTGAATCAGCTGGATTCTGGAAGTTTCAGTACTTGTTGTTGTTGTTAGTACCACGTGATCATATACCTTGATATTGTAATCATTTCAAAGAGAAGGTGTGGAGCGTTGTTGTTAATGTCTTCCAATTTTAACCGATTGTTTTCCAATCCTGCTTGATGCTACCTACTTTCTGTTTCAGGAAAGCTGCCCAACTTTTACGGCTATATAAACAATGCAAAAACAATATTTATTTTGATAATGCTAAATTTTATCAAAATTTATGAATGAGCCTTCTATTTATTTTGTGAGATTTGGTCCAATATTGATTTTATTATGAAAAAACAATTTCCCCATGTTAAATCCCCATAGACATCTTCACAGAGTGATGATGTCTGGGGATTTTAACATGGGGAAATTTCAGAAATAGTGGACCGATTTTCAAAATGTAACTTTTGTTTACTTAGTTACATCACAGATGCTCCACACATTCTCTTTGCAATGATTACAATGTACATCAACAGAAAAAAATAAATACACTTCTATATCAAAAGCAAATAGAAATCAAAGCGCCAACAATTGTGAAACCTATTGAAAAATGAGCTTAACAACCAAATATTTCAATGGAAGAAAATATTCTCCATGCCTTCTAAGCTTACAATCAGCACAAAACTAAGAGAATTCCAATACAAATATTTAATGAGAATTATTCCAAACAACTCTCTCTTATCTATTTAAATGCAAAATAAAAGAATCAAATTTATGTGATGTATGTAACATGTCAATTGATTCAAATAAACACTTGTTTTGGGAATGTACCCACACACAATACTTTTGGTCACATATTAAGCAATTTCTAGAACAGACGTTAAACCGCACCTCGGCAAGTAATTATGAAATCAGCGCTCCAGATAAGCTGCGTATTTGCGTAAATACCCAATTAAAATTGCCAAAAACCCAATTGAAATCAGAAGTAGCGAGTATCAAAAAGCAATACCACTTTTATGGTACCTTTATCATGCTGCAGAAAACAATAAACAGACCAGAAATATAGAATATTTTTCTTATTTTCCATGAAAACACATCTTGGTATTTCATTAGAATTGAGAGACAATCAAATGAAATGCCAAGACATGTTTTCATTTCGAAGCAAACTATTCAATAATTCCTGTCTGTTGATGTGTAAAAAGTAGTGATTTTATTTTACCCAATTGAATTTTTAAATACCCAATTGCTTCAAAAATGATGTAGTGAAAATACTGAATTACTAATTCCTTTTATCAGGTAACCTGCCCTATATTGACCGAATACGTACTGACTGATAATATATTGTTGTATGTATCAGGCATTGACCTGATACAAACATCCGGGTTACAATGAAGTGGTAGGATGACGTCACGTGACGTTACCGAATGACGTCAGTGTAATGACGCAGCGTAAACAAGACCGCGTTCTGTCCATATAATACGACGTCATCTGTGGTCATTTTCGAGCATAACACGTTAGCTGATAAATAGAATACAAGGCTAGTGTATCTTGATATCAAGTTTATCAGGCTCGGCTCGAAAACGGTAGGAATTTCTCGGCAAGCCTCGGAATTTCTACGCGTCTCCTAGCCTTGCCTGATAAACTTGATATCAAAAGACACTAGCCTGGTATTCTCTATCTATCATTTTCTACTGTGGAAGAATCATCTAATCAAAAAGCAATAATAATACCGTGCTCCAGATAAGAAATTTAGTAATTGAGTTCTTGTCACTCTATCAGTTCTGAAGCAATTGGGTATTTCAAAATTAAAATTGGGTAAAACAAAATCACACTATTGTTTACACATTAACAGACAGCAATTATTGAATAGTTTGCTTCGAAATGAAAACATATCTTGGCATTTCATTAGAATCCTTGGAGACAATTCCAATAAAATACCAATATGTGTTTTCATGGAAAATAAGAAAAATATGCTATATTTGTGGTCTGTTTATTGTTTTCTGCAGCATGATAAAGGTACCATAAAATCTTCATTGCTTTTTGATACTCGCTACTTCTGATTTCAATTGGGTTTTTGACAATTTTAATTGGGTATTTACGCAAATACGCACCTTATCTGGAGCTCTGATAATAGGCTTTATAATTATTTTATTAAAATACTTCATGTTTAATAACAAATGCAATGCAACGTTGACTTTATTCGAATATTTTAAACAATTTCTCCTAAAAACAATAAAAGTCGAGGAAACAATTGCTTTTATGAAAGACAAACTAAACACATTTAACTTAAAATGGAAAGATTTTATGGGATAACTATCTAAACAATAATTGGATCCATTTGAACAAATCCACTATCTCCTTTAACATGCCATGGTGCAAAACACATCACAAACCATTTTATTTCTTTTCCTTTCAAACAAAATTAAGAAACCTCATATTAATATCAAGTAATATGATTTATAATTTTTCAACTGTGCCAACCCCACTTCCAACCCCCGTACTCCCACCAAAACTCTACTTACTCTTCTGTTCAATTAGCCACCACACGTTATTCTAACCAGATATATACAACAATCACGCACACAAAAATATTATCGCATTGAAACACATTCCCACATAAAACAAGAGTGCCGCAAGTCACAAAATACGCCCGTCGAATATGGGCATGACAGCGAAGATGCAGAAATGTGAAGCTGTCACCAAGGCAAGAAACATTAATGAGAATTTGAAAGTCTATAGCATTATTTCTTCATCTCGTTGTGCTAAATAAGTATACTAATTTAGGCAGAGATAGAAAGTAGAGTGTAAAGTAGAAATGATAGGGAATTGGATACAATAATGTAGAAAAAATGGCTAAGTTAAAAAGGTGATATGTTTGTTAAAAAATAGGTTTTCGGCATAAAAACACCAAGGTGCCCATCTTCAATATGTGTAGAAGACGTGTGTACTGTTTCAGAACGATCAACTGAACGGTTTCGGAGGAGTTGTGTACGCAAACTCTGTACCCTATATAGAATTGTATAGAAAAATGTAGAAAAAATGGCTAAGTTAAAAAGGTGATATCTTTGTTAAAAAATATTTTTTCGGCATAAAAACAAGAAGGTGCACATCTTCAATATGTGTAGAAGACGTGTGTATAGTTTCTGAATGATCGACGGAACGGTTTCGGAGGAGTTGTGTACACAAATTCTATACCGTATATAGAATTGTATAGAAACATGTAGAAAAAAATGGCTAAGTTAAAACGGTGATATTTATTTAAAACAATATGTCTTCGCCATAAAAACACGAAGGTGCCCATCTTCAATATGTGTAGAAGACGTTTGTATAGTTTCAGAATGATCGACTGAACGGTTTCGGAGGAGTTGTGTACACAAACGCTGTACCGTATATAGAATTGTATAGAAAAGTGTAAAACAAATGGCTAAGTTAAAAAGGTGATATTTTTGTTAAAAATATTTTTTCGCCATAAAAACACCAAGGTGCTCATCTTCAATATGTGTAGAAGACGTGTGTATAGTTTCAGAACGATCAACTGGACATTTTCGGAGGAGATGTGTACACAAACTCTGTACCGTATATAGAATTGTATAGAAAAATGTAGAAAAAATGGCTAAGTTAAAAAGGTGCTATTTTTGTTATAAAATATTTTTTCGATATAAAAACCCCAAGGTGCACATCTTCAATATGTGTAGAAGACGTGTGTATAGTTTCAGAACGATCAACTGAACGGTTTCGGAGGAGTTGTGACACAAACTCTGTACCCTATATAGAATTGTATAGAAAAATGTAGAAAAAATGGCTAAGTTAAAAAGGTGATATTTTTGTTAAAAAATATTTTTTCGGCACAGAAACACCAAGATGCACATCTTCAATATGTGTAAAAAGACGTGTGTATAGTTTCAGAATGATTGACTTAATAGTTTCGGAGGAGTTGTGTACACAAACTCTGTACCCTATATAGAATTGTATAGAAAAATGTAGAAAAAATGGCTGAGTTAAAAAGATGATATTTGTGTTAAAAAATATTTTTTCGCCATAAAAACACTAAGGTGCACATCTTGAATATGTGTAGAAGACGTGTGTATAGTTTCAGAACGATCGACAGAACGGTTTCGGAGGAGTTGTGTACACAAACTCTGTACCGTATATAGAATTGTATAGAAAAATGTAAAAAAAAATGGCTAAGTTAAAAAGGTGATATTTTTGTTAAAAAATATTTTTTCGGCATAAAAACACCAAGTTGCACATCTTCATTATGTGCAGAAGACGTGTGTATAGTTTCAGATCGATCGACTGAACGGTTTCGGAGGAGTTGTGTACACGAACTATGCGCTTTTTCTTCAGCCGCCCGCCCGCCGTGCGGTAAAACATAAAACGTACGTAAAAACGGTCGTATAAAAATGGCTAAGTTAAAAAGGTATTATTTTTGTTAAAAAATATGTTTTCGGCATAAAAACACCAAGGCGCATATCTTCAATATGTGTTAGAATACGTGTGTATAGTTTCAGATCGATCGACTGAACGGTTTCGAAGGAGTTGTGTACACGAACTATGCGCTTTTTCTTCAGCCGCCCGCCTGCCGTGCGGAAAAACATAATACGTACCGTTTTTTAAAAACGGTCGTATAAAAATACTAGCAATACATAAACAATTCATTTCGGGAACACTGTTCAAAGCATATGCAAAATGAATTGTTATGTTTTCCGAAAAAATGGTATATCGCATATATAGTTACCGCTTTGTACGGCGTCTTGAGATATCAACTTGAAACTTCATATACACATTGATCACCATTCATATTTTCATTGCACATCCTACCCATGCTGCCCGGGAGCCCAATGTCAATTGATTATCAAAGACAAAACCGCCCACTCTAATGAACGGAAGATGGCCGCCCTCGGTTGTCCGATGATTTGGTTTGTGAAATACTGTCAATGTTTATGTACGTACGCACATGTATGTCTAGTTCTGAGAACATAAATCTAATTACATTTCATTACATTGCACTACATAAGCAGGCCCGTACGCAGAGGGGCTGCGACGAGTGCGTACGCACCCCACTTAAAGCTTTCAACACCACAGGTCTGTATTGTGTATTGTGTATTGTCAAAAAGTGCAGATCCAGATGAGCCGGCTCGTGACGAACCGTCTCATCAGGATATGCACTTTATGCAAGTAATTTTCATAATTTTGAGAACAAAAACGCCCCATGTTCATAAATGGACTAGTCTGACAATCATTTTGTGATGTTATTGACTGTAATTTGCCAGTTTTATTTTCTATTATCCAATGTTCACACGTTACTCTAACAAGACAACATAGCAGTTCCTTACCCTAATGTAACATCAAGCGTCTTGGAGGTCTGACATTATTAAAACAATCCATTAAAATACCGGATTACACCTCAATATCTAGTTATCTTGCACTTTATTCGACTTCGTTCTGTTCTCGTCACTGTCAGAAACCGAAGTGTACGAAGTCCTTTTCTGTGTGTTCACCGGTTGCACAATAGTCCTCGGCCGTTTCCGTAGGCGTGATTTCGTAAAACCGGAAGCAATACAATTCCCAAATCGGGATTCCCCTATCGAGTACATATACACAGGTTGAAGTAACGGACCGAGGTCTATAAATACATTAAATATGCTTAAAAGCATCAATAAATGAAGAAAAAATAATAATTTTTTACCCCATCCATCTAATCATATGGGGAAGGTGTCAACTTTTTAATAGGCCGAGCCCATACGGGCTCGAGACAACGGACTCTCACGAATCGTCAACCGAGTTATATCATTGTCGCCTATTGCAGAAGTTAGGACAATGTTAGTATTCCGCAACGATATATTCCCCAGTGCGCTGTGTCAACGCGTTTTCGAGCTATCGATTGTTGATGAGATCATGAAGCAAAAATGCGCGATCTTCCATCTCTGGGGGAGAATGATCGATGTAAAAATTGTTAAAATGGTGACCCGGGGTCAAACATTTTACAATCTCGCGTTCTCGCGATATCGAGCATATATTGATCGCGAAAATGTGAAGTATGATCACAAGATTGCGAGACGAAAATACGGGATTCTATCCTATCCAATCTTGCTTTTTCGCAACCTCTATCTCGATCATTCTCCCCCAGAGATGGAAGATCGCGCATTTTTGCTTCATGATCTCATCAACACGCATGAGCAAAACTAACCCGAATTTTCTGTCTGTAACACGGGGAAAGTCGCCTTGCGTTACCTGCGTTTTATAATTCGGATTACAGCAAAATATATTTTCAAAAGCGGAAGGCGAGATGGCCGCCGTAAAAAATAGTATAAATTCTTAATTCTTCTCATGAACCGCCAGCCGGATTTCGGCGAAACTCGGTAGGAATGATCGATGTACAATGCTCTTTCAAAGTTGTTAAAATGGTGACCCATGGGTAAAAAATGGGCGTAGCTGGCGGTTCATGAGAACGAAGATTTTTGATTAGCGACGACCTCCGTTTTAACAAATCTGAAAAGGCTTCACCCATGGACCATAACTGTGAAGTTTGGCCACCTTTGGCCACGCGGTGCGTGTGAAGAATAATTTT
>CM055276.1:68356305-68430129 GCA_029237695.1 Conchocele bisecta | reverse complement strand
CAGGGGCTACGCTGGTTCGCATATGTCGCAAGGTTCCATTTTCCGGGGCGCAAGGTTCCTTTTCCCGGGCGGTGTCCACGTGATGATCGTAGATTTGTAATGTTATGCTTTATGTTTTTATGATTTATGTATTGTATTGTAACCCATATGTACTCGCATATCAATAAACGTTTGGAAATATTGCTTCTGGTTTATGAAATTCAACTACATGTAAACTTAAGTTCTGTACGGTTTATGTAATTCACAAAAATTAAAACTACCGGGGTGGTGGTAGGTGGGAGAATGCGATGGGTAATTTAACGATCGGGATTCATCCTTACCGAAATTCCGACTGGAGACCTGGTTTGGCCGTCGGGTATGTCTTTGGCATTTGTATGCGACAGTTGCTGGTAAATTCCGTGAGTAACTTCTACCGATCAGTCTGAAATATCACACATACAACATGTCTATAATATCACAAAATTAAATAATTAGAGCTAGCAGTAAATATTTAGAGCTAGCTCCAAATCATTTGAAGAGCTCTCTGAATCATTTGGGGCTAGCTCTAAATATTTAATGCTAGCTCTAATTATTTCGAGTTACCATTACTTATTTGAGTTTATCTACAATTTGTGTTTCATAATTTTCCGATTAATGTAGACCCGCTAGCCAGGGCGCCGTTTCACTAAACTTCGTACGACTAAAATGTTCATAAGTACAAACTTGTGATAGTCTGTAAATTTCACATTAACAATGTATTTTTGTAAAAAATTATTGGATTTACATTTATTGAACATAGGCTGCATAATTATGTAACCTTGTAACTCGTAACACTTTTAAACCGTACTAGCTACATACCTGAAACTTGGTATGTATCTCCCTTATGATGAGTAGATGCGCGAAGTTTATTTATATTGTAAGGATCAGGGATTGTGGTCATGTGCCCTTTGTCACTTGTTACCCCACCCATCTTTAAACACTGCAAACTGTAATGTACTATAACACGAGAACATGTTGAATATTTAACCATGCTTACCGACACATGTTGATTAGTTGCAGAGGTTACTTGGAGGTTGAGATTCCCATTATTTTTCTCTGTTTGACATGTGTCCATTTCTGCCACAATGTGGAAATGACATATTCTGCACCGCATAATCCGATATTCGGTCTGAATTTAGCACATCCGAGCGTAACTGAAGTCTGTCTATATGCAAACACCCATTGGAAGGTGTCATGAGTAATGACAAGTCATAATTTAGCTGATATTTGGTTAAAACTGACTGATTTTTGGATCAAGACATTTCTCTAAACTTTAACTTCCGCGAGTTTGACCTTTGAACCGGTGCGCCCGGTGCATCGACAAATTATCGGAAGCTGTGAGATCTACCAAGTATAATACACAAATATTGGTTAACTTCCGATTTTTCTCCCTAGGAATAATGTTTTAATAGGATTAAGAGTTGTTTTTCGCGTTAAACATTGCCTGTTTAACGTGGATTATTTCCTACGTGTATGTAGTGTAATGTTTAGGCATTCATAGTGTTGAATGTCAAATCAATCCGCGTCTTTCATTCGCTCGTTTTATTCCATTTTCTCTGTTGTTACAAACTCCATCTCTCTGACACTTTTGAATTACAATCCTTACTTGTACCTTTATAAAAGGAGCGAATGACTGAATAACGGAGATTAGTCGATTAGTCTCGAAAGCTTACTATTTCTGTGAAGCGAAGTATTTCGTTGCTAAGCGAACTTTTTGTTGGTTTTTGCAAGTGCGCGATCACATTTTGTGATCTTATATTTGGTTTTACTTAAATACAGCGAACTACGGCTACTCCCCTTTTTAGATTTTGACTCAGATTTTGGAACAGAGAAAGAGGAGTTCAAAGTTAAATAAGTGGAGTTCCTAGTTTAAATGCAAAACCCGATTTTCTTCGTCGAGTCGCTGGAGGTGTGTCAGCTTTCGAGACTTCTGATTGGTTGACGGTCATTTTCTGAAATCCGCAGTCTGTATAATGGATATTTCCATATTTTCCGCTTTTATGAGAAACTCCGGTTTCCTCCTCTTTCCTGCTTCTGACACTTTGTCAGAAGCGGAGTAAAAGGAGCGAAAGTCCGGCCGACCGGAGTTCCTAGTTAGAATACTATTTACTGTTTTATGAGCAAACCGTAGGAAATGATCCAAATTTCCAGTGTTTTCATTGGTTAATAGCCATCACGTGGTACTCTGAGATGTCTATAAAAGAACGGCGCACGGCCAGTTTCAGCATCTAATCGTAGTTACTACATAGTTGCATAGGCGCTACTTTTCGAAAACCAATACTCGACGAAACCAATAACCAGCTTTATTTGAGCCAATATTGATACTTGTGCACTTACCTGCTTCTATTAAACTCATTGTAAGTGTCAAATACAGATACACAATATTACCTTGTATTAATTATTACCAAAGACACGGTTGATCCACATCGTGTTAATTTATAAACACTGAGCGCTCAGTGCCAGTGGAGTGTCTAATACACAAAACAGGACTGAATCCCATTAGAGTGCTTAAACCCCTGATGTTTTGGCAACGTTCTTTATATTAGCGCAGTGGCTAATACACAAACGTGAATACACCAAACTACTATATTTTATGAATTAGTGGAGTGTCTAAACGCTAATTCCTTATGTTTTAGTGCAGTGACTATGCACTTATAATAGTGATTTTACTAGAAATGGCGTGTTTGATACATAAATCACTTTCACAAGAGAATAAGGCATTGTGTAGTATTGTAACTTCCCCTGTTAAATTAAGTATTGGTTCACTACGGTTAGATCCCACCACATATACCATCCAAATACCATCGCGATCCGTTGTGTTTGAGACGCGTGCGCGAAACTGATCGGCCTTGCTCCGCTTTCATTTATAGGCATCGACAAGAGTACCACATCGGATATCCTGACAAAATAACCGCTGTACATAATATTACGCTGTAAAGAATACTTTAACTGTTGTTACATGTGTTAAGACTTAATTAAACTTGTTGAAGTTAATTGACATTCGCTCTCATATTATATTCTCAGCCAATATTTAGTTGATAGGTACATCCTTGTTGGTGCGGAGCTGCTAAACCCTATATCTGGATAATCATCCTGACAAAAACCAGACTGCAGGTCCCTTACAATATTTTTTATTCAACTCCCGGGTCATGGATTATCTCACGCTTTTCGACTTATAATTTCCCACTGTTGCCTTATAACTCGTAAAACTTTTAAACCGTAATAGCTACATCCCTGGGGGCCGTTTCACTAAACTTCGTACGACTCAAATGTTCGTAAGTGCAAAACTATGATGGTCTGTAAATTTCAGATTAACTGTTTTCTTGTAAACAATTATTGGATTTACATTTATTGAGCATATGCTGCATATGCCTATGCTCAATAAATTGTAATCCAACAATTGAAATTTCCAGACAATCCTAAATTTGTACTTACGAACATTTTAGTCGCACGAAGTTTAGTGAAACGGGCCCCAGAAACTTGGTATGTAGCTGCCTTATGATGAGTAGATGCGCAAAGTCTATTTCGATTTTTTATTCGACTCCCGGGTCGGATTATCTCCCCATTTTTTGACTTATAAGTTCCCAATGTTGCCTTGCCACATACCTGAAACTTGGTATGTAGCTGCCTTGTGATGAGTAGACATGCACACAGTTGATTTCGACTCCCGGATCATGGATTATCTCCCGCTTTTCGACTTAGAATTTCCCACTGTTGCCTTGTAACTCATACAACTTTTAAACCGTAATAGCTACATACCTGGGGGCCGTTTCACTAAACTTCGTACGACTCAAATGTTCGTAAGGGCAAAATTATTATTGAAATTGTTATTATACATTAACAATGTTTTCCTGTAAACAATTATTGGATTTACATTTATTGAGCATAAGAAAAGTTTATTTCGATTTTTGATTCGACTCCCGGGTAGGATGATCTCCCCCTTTTCGACTTGGAATTTATCAATGTTGCAATGTAACTTGTAAAACGTAGTAAACCCTAGTAGCTACAGACATGAAACTTGGTATGTAGCTTCCTTTTGATGAGTAGACGTGCAAAGTTTATTTTCATTTGTATACCCACCGCAAGGTGTTGTGGGGGTATGCTGGAGTCGGGTTGTCCGTCCGTCCGTCCGTCCGTCCGTCATTAAATTTAACAGCAGATAAATATTGTTATAACTTCTATTTCCTTCATCTAAAATGCTTAATATTTCACACATGCCTTCCTATAAGGCTCTACTACCATGCTGTGCCAAATCCACGACCGTCCAACCCCCGCTGATTCCAAGGTCAATGTCAAATATTTAGTCTCTACAAAACTTAACATCAGAGAAATATGTTATAACTTCTAGTTCATTCGTCTAAAATGCTTAATATTTCACATATACATTCCTGTAAGGCTCTGCTACCATGGTGCGCCAAATACGACCGTCCAACCCACGCTAATCCTAAGGTCAAGGTAAATTCTTAGTCTCTTTACAAAACTGAACATCAGAGAAATAAGTTATAACTTCTATTTCCTTCATTGAAAATTCTTAATATTTCACTAGTGCATTCCTCTAAGGTTGTACTACCATGCTGTGACAAATCTACGACCCCGCTGATCCCAACGTCAATGTCACATACTTAGTCTCTTTACAAAACTTAACATCACAGAAATATTTTATAACTTTTATTTCTTTCATCGAAAATGCTTAATAATTAATGCATGCATTCCTCTAAGGCTCTATAATCATGTTGTCACAAATCCCCGCTGATGTCGAGGTCAAGGTCGCATGCTTAGTCTCTTTACAAAACTTAACATCAGCGAAATCGGTTATATCTTCTATTACCTTGCTCGGATCTGATTCACATTTCGCACACGCATTGCTCAAATAGACCTCTACCACCCTGTGACAAATTCAAGTTCGTGCCGCCCCCGCTAAGCCCAGAGTCAAGGTCACAAGCCCACACACTTGGAACATTTGTGTCGAGCCCGCTTGCGGAAAGCGAGACATAGTGATCACAATGACGTCCGGGTGTCCGTGCGTCCGTACGTGCGTGCGTACGTGCGTGCGTCCGAAATCTGCGTTAAAGTTTTTAAATACGTTATATCTCTGCAGTCCTAAGTCACATTGACTTGAAAATTCACAAAGTTATTAGTCATGATCCATATATTCATGCTGTATCCCACTCATGCGGCCCCTGTGCCCAAGGTCAAGGTCAACTGACTTAGAAATTTGCATTCCGAAATATGCGTTAAAGTTTTTAAATACCTCATATCTCTGCAGTCCTAAGTCACATTGACTTGAAACTTCATATGCTTATTAGTCATCATCCATATATTCATGCTGTATCCCACTCATGCGGCCCCTGTGCCGCCCAAGGTCAAGGTCAAATGACTTAGAAGTTTGCATTCCGAAATATGCGTTAAAGTTTTTAAATGCCTTATATCTCTGCAGTCCTAAGTCACATTGACTTGAAACTTCATATGCGTATTACTCATCATCCATATATTCATTCTGTGTCCCACTCATGCGGCCCCTGTGCCCCTATGTCAAGGTCAAGTTACTTTGAATTTTGCGTTAAATTTTCTGTCAAAATTTGCGTTAAGCTTTTCACATACCTACTATCTCTGTAACCGTAAGTCAGATTTGCTTGAAACTTTGCATGCTTCCTGTGCATCAAACTTCAAATAAATACACTCTGAGACCATCAAATGCCTCGGCGGGCTCGACATGCGGGCCGCGGCCATCTGGTTACATATTTAGGGATACCTGGCTGGGCCCACGCGAGGGGTATTCCTCGCTTACTAACCAATCTAGTTTATTCGACGCCCGGGTCATGGATTATCTCCCCCTTTTCGACTTAGAATTTCACCATTTTGCCTGTAGCTTCTAAAAGTTCTAAACCGTAATAGCTGGAGACTTGATGCTTGGTATGTAGCTTCTTTATGGTATGTAGATGCATAAAGTGAATTTCTACTTTTGCTTTGACATTGAGCCATGGATCATCTCCTCCTTTTCGCTTGGAATTGTGCCAATTGTGGGGCATCTGTGTTCTATGAACACATTTTCGAGCTATCGTACGAAGTTTAGTGAAACGGGCACCATATAGTGATTTAAGGCGGCGCATGTTATCAGAATGTAGGATTTTTTGAAGCACAACCTCAGGATCAATTCAAAGAACGCGCCTATAAATCCCTTGTTCGCCCTAAGCTAGAATACTGTTCCACAGTAACGGGACCACACAAGCACAAACAACGACATAGGCTTATACATCAGCTCGAAATGGTACATACTAGGGCTGCAATATGGGTTTCTAAGACTAGCGGCTTGCGTTGTGTCCTTGAGCAAGACACTTTATCCACACTGCTCAAGTTCACCGAGCTGTAAATGGGTACCGATAATTCGTAGTTGCTCTGTACATACGAATTACCGGCTTCTCTCAAAAATCTCTACCTCCGTTCAAGAATGGGAGACGGCATGCAAGGTCCTAGAGCAAGTGCCGCCGTTAAATATAAGCTAAAGAAAGTAAAGAAAGGTTTCTAACCATCACCATAACACATCAAGCGGTACTGATATTCTGCACAGTCTGTGATGGAGGTCACTCGATAAAAGGAGAGTCGATGCCAGATTGCATAGAATACGAACTTTCGTTTCAAATGTGAATATCTATATAAAATATATTTAATCCTGTTCTTCTTAGAATATAGTATACAGAGCATCGAGTTGCCAATTCTGCCATTTTAGTTGGTACATGTTACCGGACAGTTTCACCACTTGGAGTGTTTGACACATACAGCAAATAATATGGCAACAAATATAATAAGAGTTGGTGCCATACGTCCCAGATATACAGAACGACAACGTCCTATAAATATTATTTCAGCAGACTACACAAAAAGCTAAACATCTGAGCGTTTCTACAATCACTCACAAAATATACAATGGACACGTTTTCAGTGAGTAAACTGTCAAACCGATGCACTGGCTATTATTAGAAGTACATCTGCCACAGGTAAAGACCGTATTTACTCGCATAACAGGCAAGTAGACAATAGTGACAATACACTCAGATAATTGCTTACAAGTCACTGGATTCAATACAGTATTTATGTTAATACAGGTATATATCTACAACACTGTGTATATTGTTCTTACTATTATACAGTCTTTACTGAATTCTCCAACATGTTAGAAAAGGGTCAACAAACCCAGATATCAGACTTTGTATTTAAATCTGATGAACACATGGCATAGCTTGCTGTAGTCAGATATCTCCCCATCATGTTGCATCACATTTTATTCATGTGTTTGCCATAATATTAGTAGTATGTTTCATACGCAAAACGAGGTAAAACTGGCTGATGGCTGGTACACACTAAGGTGGCCGACATGGCAACTCCATGCACTGTGTTGGATATAGTAAACAGAGAATGTTCACACGTATGTTATGCATATATCCCATCACATTTATGAAGCAATTATGCATACATCATTAGATGATCAGGGACCACACGGGTCCTTAACATGAACTACACATTAGAAACGGTAGTGTAGCCATCACCGAGGATAGATACATAATAAGGGGCACAGGTGGACGCCAACACCAATATCGCCAGTAGCGTGCTGACAAAGGCTATACCCGGTTCTCCTCCTTTCACAGGACAGGTGTGAAGTGGAACCAATACCTACCGACACCTACCTAGCTAAGTCGCTGGATTATTTCAAGGCCCAGATCTTGAAGGTCCAGCAATATCAAGGTGCATAATCACGTGGTTACAATAAAAACAACAACAACAACAACAGTGGCCGAAAGTTTTGAAAGCGTGCCCACTCCAAAGTAAGAATTAGTTGATATTTTCCTTATTAGGCAACGGATTTTGATGACATATGGCGCAGCAAACTCGTCTTCATGAGCATCACTTGGTGGTCCCGGGTGTTCGGCACATACTTACGTCGTTGTTGCGAACGGAAATCGATTCTTCGCAAAAACGACAGAAGTTTGGGCCAAACTACCAAGACCACCAAATCCAGCTTAACAAGACGCGTTAGATGCACCATATTTCATAAAAATCCGTTACATAATAAGGACAAAATAAAAGAATACGTACTTTGAATCGGAGGGCTTCTAGACGTTTCAGTACTTGTTGTTGTTGGTTTAACCACGTGATCATACACCTTGAAATAAAAACTATTAACATTATATGCTCAATAAATGTAAATCCACCTATTGAAATTTCCAGACGATCCAAAATTTGCACTTGCGAACATTTTAGTTCGTACGAAGTTTGGTGAAATGAAACGGGCCCCCTGCTGGTGTGGGGATTGTCCCCGCCACAGGTCATGCATACACCTATCTCATGTATTGTATACCCAGACGTGTTCATACATATTTATTTGCACTAACTATGGCCGTATCTTGAACTGGGGGCCATGTTTGAGATTCACAAAATTATGTTCAATATTGGCAATATGGCGCATAGACGACCAACTGAAAATCATTTCCATTGATGGCAAACCAAATGATTTCGCTATGGTCTGCTTACATGACCTTCTTTTTTCCTTTTATTATCGCATCGTATATGCTAAGGGTATGGGTTGGACACGTTAGGAAGATACTGATTTATATGGATATATTTGTTATTTCTGAGAGTCTGTGACATTTTGACTTTTATTTATTTGTCATTGTACACTGTAATTCATTTTGCAAATTCATTTTATGACACAGTGGCTAAGAGCAAGTACATTTATTGTCAGTAAACCATACACATATATATAGCATTAATGATTATATTTTGCGGCTGTTTAATACATTAACTAGAAATGGACGCGTGTCGACAAGCGCATGTGTATCCCCCTCCCCAGATACACAAGTAAACACAGAAAAACAAAGGGAGATAACTAAGAAATTAGTGATGCAAGAGTTGTCATTCTTGCGTAGCACACCTTTAGCGTCGTGGTCTAAGCATGTGTGAAGTTTCATGAAAATATTCCAAAGGGTGTTCGAGTTATGCTCCGGACACGAAATCAGTGCACGAAACAACAAAGGGAGATAACTAATAAATTAACGACGCAAGAGTTGTCATTCTTACGTGCGACACACCTTTGGGTCGTCTTCTATGCAAGTGTGAAGTTTAATAAACTAGAAAAATGTGTTCACAGAACACGGATGTCCCACATATCGCTTTGATAATAAATGAGGCCAAATTCCAAGTCAAAATATTCTTCTACCTGAGCGTTAAAGTTTTTGAAGCACCAAGTATGTGACCTTGACCCTGGGCTTGGCGGGGGCAGGACGAACGTGGATTTGGCACAGGGCGGTAGAGGACCATTAGAGAAATGCATATATGAAATATGAAGCTGATCCGTGAAAGAAAACAGAAATTATAAGATATTTACCTGAGCGTTAAAGTTTTTGAAGCACTAAGTATGTGATCTTAACCCTGGGCTTGGCGGTGTCAGGACGAACGTGGATTTGGCACAGGGCGGTAGAGAACCATTAGAGCAACGCGTATATGAAATATGAAGTTGATCCGTGAATGGAAAGAAAAATTATAAGATATTTACCTTACCTGAGCGTTAAAGTTTTTGAAGCACCAAGTATGTGACCTTGACCCTGGGCTTGGCGGGGGCAGGACGAACGTGGATTTGGCACAGGACAGTAGAGGACTATTAGAGCAATGCGTATATGAAATATGAAGCTGATCCATGAAAGAAAACAGAAATTATAAGATATTTACCTGAGCGTTAAAGTTTTTGAAGCACCAAGTATGTAACCTTGACCCTGGGCTTGGCTGGGGCAGGACGAACGTGGATTTGGCACAGGGCGGTAGAGGACCATTAGAGCGATGTGTATATGAAATATGAAGCTGATCCGTGAAAGAAAACAGAAATAATAAGAAATTAACCTGAGCGTTAAAGTTTTTAAAAAGAATTTGAAAAAGAAAATGAAAAAAAAAATGGAAAAAAAAAGTTTAAAAATTAAAAATAATAATGCTTGCTACTGGAGCCCAGATTTTTTTTTATGTTTTTTTTTTAATAGTCCTATATTTATCTACATATATCTGCACAGGTCCACATAATGCCACAATATTTTCAACACAGTTTATGGAAATGTAATATACAATGTAGTAATTTACCTGTATAAATTACCTGTGGTCAGAGTGGTCAATACTGGACATTTACACGTGCTAGCACATGCACAGGTGAATGGTTCTCCCAGTCTCTATTGTTCAACCGGAGAAGGCTATTGTTCTCTCTACAGGTAAGGTGTACAGAGCACACGAGAAAACGGGTCTTCATGCATTCTTGTCCAGTTTGTAGAGTGCGCAAAACAAAAAAGGGAGATAACTCAAAAATTAGGTACGCAAGAGTTGTCATTCTTGTGCGCGACACACCTCCGGGTCGTGGTCTTTGCATGTGTGAAGTTTCATGAAAGTATTCCAAAGGGTGGTAGAGTTATGCTCCGGACAGGAAATCAGTGCGCGAAAACAAAAAAGGGAGATAACTCAAAAATTAGCTATGCAAGAGTTGTCATTCTTGTGCACGACACACCTTCGGTTCGTAATCTAATTGAATGTGTGAAGTTTCATAAAAATATTCCAAAGGGTGGTCGAGTTATGGTCAATCAGTGCGCGAAACAAAAAAGGGAGATAACTAACAAATTAGCTATGCAAGAGTTGTCATTCTTGTGCGCGACACACGTTCTGGTCGTGGTCTATGCATGTGTGAAGTTTCATGAAAATATTCCAAAGGGTGGTCGAGTTATGCTCCGGACACGAAATCAGTGCACAAATCAAAAAATGGAGATAACTAAAAAATTAGCTATGCAAGAGTTGTCATTCTTGTGCGCGACACACCTTCGGGTCGTGGTCTATGCAAGTGTGAAGTTTCATGAACATATTCCAAAGGGTGTTCGAGTTATGCTCCGGACAAGAAGTGTCTGCGGCAGACGCGGACGCGGACGCGGACGCGGACGCGGCCCGCTGTCAAATCAATAGTATCCCCCGACGGAGTCCGGGGGATACAATTAGTACTTTGTGTGTGTAACGTTGTGTCAATGCATGGACTATTTATATTGGTGGGGTGGTTACTTATTACACGAATAAGCCTAGCCTATTGAACACAGCAGCTGTAGTCGTAAGCTATCGTCCAGCAATTCCTGTGATCTTTTGAAGGCTTCTCAAGCACGGCTATGCGTGAATCATGTGTTTAGCATGATGTATTGCGTTAGTTTCCTGTTTGCATACGTTCTCATCATGTTCATCTATATCCTTTGTGTATCTTGTTCTCTATTGTGTAAACATAGTCATTGATCCTTTAGACACACATACGAATACGACTTGTATTCATTTTGTAACACATTATGGCTGCCATCTTGAATTTCACATTATACATTGACTCTTCATTATCAATATTAATATAAATATATTAATTCGCGAGTCAGACCTGTAGCCTATTTCACCAAGTACATTTATTGTCATTAAACCATACACATATATATAGCATTGATGATTATATTTTGCGGCTGTTTAATACATTATGTAGTACTTTGTGTGTGTAACGTTGTGTCAATGCCTGGACTATTTCTATTGGTGTGGTGTTACATTATTACACGAATTAGCCTAGCCTATTGAACACAGCAGCTGTAGTCGTAAGCTATCGTCCAGCAATTCCTGTGACATTTTGAAGGCACTGCTATGCGTGAATCATGTGTTTAGCATGATGTATTGCGTTAGTTTCCTGTTTACATACATTCATCATGTTCATCTATATCCTTTGTGATAATCTTGTTCGCTATTGTGTAAACATAGTCATTAATCCTTTAGACACACATAAGAATACGAATCGTATTCATTTTGTCACACATTATTGGCGGCCATCCTGAATTTCCATTACGCATTGACTCATCATTATCAATATTTAATATAAATATAAATTGAATTCACGAAAAAGACCCATTACATATTACAACAAAAAGTAACACTTTGAGGGAAGAAATTTTTCCATTTAAGGATAAATTTATTAATTTTTATTATACTGACTTTATTACATTAACACAGCCATTTTTGCTGTAATAATGTAATAAATTTAGTTATAATAATTCTGCACCCTTTTAATAATCAATGATGCAGTTATTAGTTTTTTTTTTGTTTTTGTTTTTTTTCCTATATGAAATAATGCATTCGGAAAAACATAACTGATTACTCACTCAAGTATCACTTGTTACATAATATACTTTTGCAAATGTTGTGAAATAGGAAACTGATCTTGAGACACCCGACAAGTGTTTAATCTACTTTGCATGGCATTTAATATTTTAATATATTGCACTCAAGTGTTTGGAACATAAATATGGCGACCACTGGCATCTTTCCAATAGACATTGAATAATTATATATAAATACTAATATAAAAATATCCGTTAACAGAAAACATGAGATACGACGCCGACGGAGTTGACTACCAGTGCATGGAATTTAATATATTGCAAGCATTGTGGTTTTAGGAAAATATGTGGCGGAGGGATGATTATTTTCTTAATTAATTTATTATCTATTAGTGGCATATAACCAATTGGGAAAACTGTGTGATTTTGTACGATAATAAAATGTGCATATATCATACACATTCTTGTTATAGATACCTATATATTGTCGAAATTAACGAAATGTTCAGAGCAAAATGCTGACATAGAATTGAACATGTCGCAAACTTTCAACGTCCATTTAAGATAAATCACGTATTACAATGTCCGTACTTTTTTGTTTTAATCTTCTACAAACTCCATGGCTGTCTCATACTAGTCAGATGGCCACTATTCACGTTAATAAACATTTCACCTCCGCATGAAAAACATGGCATTGGCTGTTGTAGTAATGGTTGACACATATGGCCACGGATTTTTTTAACAAGTGTTTTTTTACATAGACCGTTTTACCCATGCACCGGTTCAGTGTCTATGTACACACCGATACTGCTAATAAAGATAACTGGTTCGGCGAGTGAGGCGTTACCGTCGGAAAACGTCATACAATCGTGGATAGCTTAACTCCGCCTCTCGCCGTTGTGATATGTCTAAAAATCGTCCGCTGACTTTTTCGGCTGACTGCTGTAAAGACGCGAGGTAGACATCGAAAAGAGGCACAGAAACCGAAGTCTCATTGGGGAATCCGTAGCTGTAATATGCAATGAAGATAAGAAGTATGGTGGGCTAATGAATAAAATGAAAATAAAACAACAATAGTCCATAAACACAGTAAAACAAATAAAAGACACATCGGACTACAAAAAAAGTGGAGTATGTTCTCAAAATGAAAAACATACATAAATATATATTTTTGGTCTGCTGATTTATGCTGAATACTGGTTCATGATGTGTCCCGGTACAGTACACTCGTCTATGTGTATAAGATCTAAGTGGGGCTATTGCTGATGAAATCTATGGACATCTGGTTTATGTAGGTCCCGGTACAGTCCACATGTCTGTGTGTATATATCTCTGTGGGCTAAACTGGTGGTTCTTATTGACATCTGGTTCATGTAGTTCCGGTACGTACACAGTCTGTGTGTATATATCCCTAGTGGAATTAGGACTGTGGTTTCTTATTGGATACCTGGTTCATAAGGTCCCGGTCCTTAACAGTCCAAATGTATATGTGGTATAGATCCAGGGGCTATAGCGATGATCCTTTTTATTGGACATCTGTTCATGTAGGTCCCCGGTACAGTCCACAATGCTGCCTGTGTAAATAGATCCTAGTGGCTATAACTGATGGTTCTTATTTGGAATCTGTTCAATGTAGTCCCTGTTTACAGTCCACAATTTTGGTGTATATATCCTATGTGCTATAACTGTGGTTCGTATTGGATATCTGTTCATGTAGTCTCGGTTAATAGTCCACATGTCTGTGTTGTAGTAGTAAGGGAGTCAAAATGATACCACCAACCGTGATACATTTATAAACCCCCCCTCTCTACATACCCCCACCACCCCCGAAAATCAAAAAATTGGTTAACGAGGAAAAATGGGTCTCCCGACAGCAAAATTTATGAAAATTTTTTTGAGAAAAAAATTTTGTAAAGAGGGAGTCCCAATTATATTGGTAATTGACTTTTTGAAAAAAGTAGAAATCATTCAAGCAAGTACAATAGTTTATGTTCCTCATTTTTCCCTCTCCTCGATTAGCAAATTTAATTTCGCAGATCGATAACTAATTCCTACCAGCTCTAGTCTAAACACGTTCACCTTAGCCACCTGACACGTAGTTGCTTATGTCCTACAAGAGTTTGGGCACTAACGAATTTACAACAAGGCATCTATGCATTGAATTGTGGGGGGACACAAGGAAACTTCTACGACTCGCTAGAATGCCTTCGTAATAGTCTTTACACGTAAACGTCTTACAAACAAGTCTCACACATCCATTATATATGTATATAACCTATAAATTTTATCTGTTCAAATTGGACGTGAAAAAACATATGTAAAAGTTTAGACGTCGAATTAGAACAGATACATTTTATAGGTTATACAAAAGTAATATACAAAAGTATAATACACACAGAAAATAAGATAACGCACTCCGAAACTATAGCATAAATTAGAAAGTTTTGAGAAGAGAAGCTGAATCTCTAGGGATTAATTATATACACGGTTGAGATTAGGGTTACAAAGCTTGATAAAATGCCAACAAAGAATGAAGGCGTTTTATGCGCGGTTACCCGCGCCTAAAAAAGAGGTGGGCATTTACAAACCTCTCACTAGCTGATGAAGTTGTAACAGAATTCAAAAAGAAAGTATTGCGGAGTTTAAGGGCTAGTGAAATAAAACCTTCAAGCAACCCAATAATTTGTCCCAATAAAGACACACAGGTGGCCCCAATACAAAATAATAAGAACACATCTCTCGTTCGCAGCGATATTGTAAAAAGGTGAAGAATATGATGGGCTCACGATGACAACAATGGAAAAGGTAAAAATGGAAAGCACGGGTAGTTATCAGTAATTTTCCACCTTCTAAAAACCATAAACATTAACGAGTCAGAACGCATGTCCGAGAAACTCGCTCCGTATTTAACAACCAATTTTTATTTGAGATATTCATATTCCTTACACCTACGAACAATAAGGAGGAAAATAAAAATGGAAAACCTGTAACTAATAATAATTCAACCAAAAAAATCTCGGTGGTAGCGAACCACTATCATCAATGAAAACCTTTAGAAAATGGCTGTCAAATAAGGAGCAAACACAATAATGTCCGATAAAAATATACAGACCGAATACAAAGGTGGAAGTTTTTGTAAGATGGGTAAGAGGTTTACGTAAAGCTAATACCGGGTAGTAGGGGAAAAGAATTGGGACTACAAATCCAAAGAAGCAGCAGAGAAGAACTCCAGAATGGCAGAAGAATAAAACAAAAACAGGTATGTATTCATTAGATAAGTAAAATGACGACCTTTGTCTGATCAGGTGTCCCTATTTATGCATAAGACCAGATAAAAGACCCGACAAATGTACACATAAAAGGCGAAAGAACTTAGTAATCAATATTTAGGTAGTAATGTGGTTTCACCAATTCCTTTTTCAGATCTGAAAAAGGTTAAGAGTTTGTTAAAATCGGTTATCAAGAAGTAAAAATCAAACCCACCAAGTAACGTATGGAGTTTGAAAAAGTACCAGCGTGCGCACTATAAGGCAATAGTTAAAAACCAATGACAATAGGACTGTTTAATAATCACGCATTTCTAATAAAAAAACCTTAAAAACCTATCTAAAATTTACGCCTGCGATATTGCAAGCAAGAAAATTCAACGAAAAGCGAGTCATATGAAGAGACTACGGACTAAAAAGTAGAAAGGTGAGACAAAGTATATGGGAGTACTTAATATTAGAGCGCCCGCTTCGTCGTTTCGAGAAAGCGTTCTACCCAAAAAGTTATAACATTTATGGGGCGATCGATTGGATGTACAGCTGTGAAAAGCGCGAGGAATTTCACATTCACCACGAACAGTGTTGGACACGGGGGTGAAAGATGTGGATTTTAGTCGCTCCGTAGATGGATAATTGTACGGAAAACCAATACCGTATATCAATATCACGCTGTTACTGGCACGGGTGTGAATTCATGCAAAGCATAGAAAAGAAAGAACCGCAATCCACTAAGAGAAGAGATAGCACTTATTAGAAAAGCAAAGAAATTCAACCTAGTAGTTCTGTGGAATGCGAATTCAAAGAACGGTAAAGACATAAGATCGGTTGCGACACTACTCTTTATCCATACAGATAGTCTACGATTTTTGAGGCATATCACAACCCAGACATTTGAAACTCACGGTATAATCAGAGTACTAAGCAGACTCGTTCCGGTAAGCGTTAAGTATAGGAGATAATTTCTCCGGAACAGTACCTCATATTTGTGAAAAAGATCCCGCAAAACTAAGAAAAAGTCATAGAAGATTTGAAAGTCAGAAAAGCTATAAGAGAAGAAGTGTGTCAAGATATGGTTTAAGACAGAACATTTAACGTAAAAACCAAATCGCCAAGATCGAACAGAGGATAGAGCAAGTAACGTTATAGGTTTTAACATCAGTAAGTACGATATAAACTTAATAAAGAAATACCTAGTAGGGGCGAACTAACACAACAACAAATAAAGTAATGGTCGGAAAAACAAATTGGTGGCAAAACGCAACAATATTTCTATTTTACACCATAATTTAGATTTCTTGATGTAATACTTTATCTAGGACCCGGTGTAAGTTACGAGTACGAATGGATAAAAGCCAACGAATGCAAAGGACAAAATCTTTCTTTCCTTATGAGTGGGTTCGATTCTTCCAGACAAACAGGACTTACCTTACCCAGGACTACCGGATATAGAGAATTGGTGTTCCAAACTATCTGGGAAAATGGTTATAGAAGAACAGAAAATTAAAATAAATGTCGTAGAATTTTCGAAGAAAATAATATAAAACTTTCAGAGATTGGGTTTTGAAATAATATAACGATTTAGATGTACAACCGTTCCTAGAAGCGGTGGAACAAATGTGTGAATTTTATAAACACAGGGTGTGGATAGGTTCAAAGATGGGTAACACTACCTGGATAGCAATACAATATATATTGAGAGAATCCATAAAAGAACAAAAATCTTTCAAAGACATTAAACCGAGGATGCTCCTATATGCACCAAAAGAAGAAACTTACGAAAAATGATGAAGGACGCTCTAGTTGGGGACGTCCAACAATAGTATTTACAAGATATGCAGAACTGGTGTTTCAAAATATTAGGTGGGTTCCAACTTGGCAAGCTTGATTGGGGTAACGATGCAAACGTGTTATATTTATCTAAGTTTAAATAAAGAGAAGCCGTGTGGGGAGAGAAACAATACACGATATAGATACCCCACATAACCCTAAATTTAGTAAAAAAGTTTTGTAAAAGAGTTTATCTGGTGACTGGTTTGGGTTTTGCGGAGGTGGATATAAGAAAGTTCCACACACACTTAAAAAGAAAGTTTTTTTCTGACATGTCCCCAATATGTTATAAACAGAGAAGTAGAGGTTGATGAAGTGTCCCGGCACACATGTTAAATATTTAAAAGATACTGGCCCGAACAATAGGAGATGGAAAAAATTGGTGGGATCTATGACCCGCCACTTAAAGTAAATGCTGTACGCCGCCACTGTTGAGAAAATGGTATTTTTTAAAACACGGCCTAAAATAACTGGAGTTCATCTGTTATAGATTATATCTGCGGAAAAACCATCAATGGTTCGCAAAAGAAGTTACAGCCGCAAGACGAACGGGGTGTAGACCAAATAAGAAAACCAGTAAGCCGACATAATGAAAATTATTATGAAAACTCCGTGTTTTGGAAAAATGATAGAGGCCACGGAAGACATTAAATACGACATATATACCACACAAAACGAAACCTGTGTTGACAAAGCATTAAGATCTGGCAATTCTTTACGAATTTGGAAGAGATAGGAGATGCATACGACATATCTTCAAGAAAACCCAGGAGTTCGGTAAAGAGACCATTCCATTGTGGAATAGCGGGTTTATCAACTAGCTAAATTGAGAATGTTTGGAATTTTACTATACGAATATCTAGACAAATCCGTAAAAAGGAGAAGACATTGGATTAATACAGATGGATACAGAAATATGTATATTAGGAGTTTAGTGGAAAAACCGATAGAGGAATTGATAGACTAACTTACTAGACTGGGTTTTGGAAAAAGAAAAAAAGAAATGTTGGCTGGATAAATGGAGCGAAAGAAAGCACCGACGTTTCAAAATGGAATTTTAGCGAGATAGGGCGATAGCGTTATCGAGTACGTGTTATTTTATAGAAAAATTATAATTCTATTAATAAAAACTCTGCGAAAGGAATGTCCAAGAGAACTTACAAATTTAAAATTGGGATAGATTATTAGACGAGTACTATGTGGAAACAACAGAAGATGGAAAACAACATTATAGATGGGAGCACAATAATAGGGATTTAAATTAAAGACGGTGTTTATGAAACCGTACTGTCAAACACAAATTAGGACTCTCGCATACTACGAATAAAAGACGTAAGTTTACTAGACTGAATACATACAGAACCTCCTCTAATGATTTATTTAATAATTTTGAAAAAAATAAGAAAATTAGCCATCTAAAGACTCTACGATCCGGGGGTAGCTGGTGTCCGAAGGCACCGCGATGAATTCTTTCGCGAACAAAACCCTCGAGATGGCCCCCACAACCAAATAGTAGAGCACGGGCTCAATCGGCTTGGAATAGATCGATTCTAGATGATATACATTGAGAGACCACACGGGATCAGTCGCGCGAGCGGCTGCCAACCTTCGAGCTCTTTCCGGTTGATAAGAGTACCGGAACGTCAATGATCCGAAAGAAGCCTGCTCCTCTAAACCAACGGGTCCCCCGCCGAGACGGCAGAGGGCTCGCTCGTACACCCTTTTAAACGGTGATAGCATCTACGGTTTCTTCCTATCAACGGTCACCTCACCGTTCAATGCGGAACCACGGCTGGCATCCCTTGCCACCCACTCGGTCGAAATCGCGAATGAGGGTCTACAAGTTCTTTAGCGTATTGGTGTCCGAACAGTCCTCTTCACCAGGGACGAATGAAGCGCTCCACGATCCCCTGGTCCCGTGGATGTTTACGCGCGCGTCTGACAGAAACGACGTGCTTAGACAATAGATAGAGAGACGCGTGCCCAGAACTCCTCGGCCGGGAACGACCTGGAGAAGAAATTCGGCCATTTTGAAGGCCTTCCTCTTAAAAATATTCGGAAGAGACCTCGGCCACCTCCTTAGACTCTTTAGGACCAACCGGCTCAGCCCCCTTATTACCGACTCGCTACGTCCACGACTGTCACGCGTACTTGTACGTCTTACGACCAGACGCGATCGTGAGGGAGAACAGGAGATCCTCTTTTTTTGGGGGGGGGGTTTTGAACTTGGTTCGTACCCGGCACGTCGAATTTCGAGCGCGGAATATGTGAGTCGCGGGTAAAATAGACTGCCAGATGGCCTGCTTCTTGACCATTCCTTGACAAACGTTTCTGAAACCTTTGTCGCCGCCCGAGAGGTATCTGATGGGCAGCGAGTCCCTTCCAGTAGCCTGCGGGGGCTATAGTAAACGTGTTTCGCTATCTTTCGCGTTAGGCGAACCGATAGTTTGGTATTCAAGTTTGCGCGTGTTCTCGTATGCGATGTAATCTATATTATATCGAACAACCATCCAAACATACCTCGCTGAAGATCTCCGGTAACCTGCGTCGATAATAATTAAACCATTGTTGAAGTACAATCACGATTGGGGGTTAAGTTATGAGGAATTTGGGAAAATCTAATCCCCCAGATTGGTGGAGGAATCCTAACATCCCTCCACTCCATTGAACACAACCACCTCGCTTTGCGAAAAGGTGGCCCTTTTCGTCCTCCCACCACCGTCACTATAGAATCCTCTGGCCAGACGAATCATACCCTTTGCAACCAACCATTCGGTGTTTAAGGCCGTGAAGCCTACATCAATCATAAGCAAAATAAAGTTCGTCCAACTGACATCGTTCTATATATATATATAAATTTAAAAAAAAAAGTTATTTAAAATAATTAATTTAAAATCACATATTACAAAAAACACATATAGTAGCCGACGGAGCCCCACCACACCCATTCCCACGACGATGAACGCTATCTCGCGGTCCTTAATTTGGGGCTCTGACGTACATAGACACAGACAGTTGGGCTTTCGCGATCCGATTGGTTGGGGGGGGGGCGCGATACTTTTGTGCGGATATGCCAGCGCGTACTCGTGGTTGGCTTCTTCATCGTTTCTGAAAAAGTTTTGCGGGGCGTGATTTTCTGGCGAAGCTCTTCATTGACCCAGTACAGATGGGCGGTTTTCGTTTTGTTCGACCACGCTTCCTTTGCGCTTATTGATTTGTTCAACCCAGCTAAATCGTGACGCTACGCTCCTCACCACGTCCGAGCTTTTCATTATAGAGAATATAAAGTTGCTACCCGCTGAACTCCAATGCGTTTACGAGCGCACCACCTACTATTACTGCGATTCGAAGCCTTTAAATTTCATATATTAACTGGTAGAAATTCCCAGCTTTAACTAGAGAATCTCGGGTCCAAACTGCGGCCGCTACAGCTAAGGTCGCGAGCCCTACCAATCACTCGCAGTAAAGTCCATTTTGGGAGCGGATCCTCCTAGGGCCATCTTTGAATAGTCGAAGCATACCCGATACTGAAACCCGATATCACCACGAGCTGATAAAGCGCATTCATTAACATTTTAACCATCTTGTTCAGCCATTATACTACTGCATATAAAAAGGGTTGCGATCAATGTTTTAAATGGGGCGCATCCCAAATCGCGATTGGTGTTTCGTAACTTTCTTCTGAACACACTGGCTTGTTGTTTTTCGATAATGTGGGGTATTCCACACGCACAGGGCACCCAACACTGCCAGACCACCACCAACAACCCAACTCAATTCACGAATTTGGGTTTCAATCCCTCGGATTCGCCCAAACTCCAACGTAGTTGGTATTTGGGTTACAAATTCAAAGAATTGGTGTGCTTCCAATTCGTGAATTGGGGTGTACTCAACTCTGTCTTCAAGGTGTTTTGCTGTCTCCCGTCCCCGATTGCAAACGACTGTTTAAGCCTCTCGAAGCTCGCGAGTATTTTATCTTGTTTATACTTTTTCGGGTGGCAAGCCGCCGCCCGCCCAGCTGCCTGTCTTTGGGATTTTTTATATGCGGTATGTCCCATCCAGTGGGCGGAGTAACAACCTCGGTTCGATTGGGTTGGAGCAATCGGGTTCACTCGTCCACTCTCCGCGGTGTGTCTTGTGTCATCATTTATCAAATTATAATTTAGTATTAATATAGGGCTTATAGGTCGTCGGCATATATTCCCAAAATGACAGTGTTTTACCCGTGGTCAACGCGGTTGTCCAGCGAGCTAAGTGCCACCCACAATTCCAAACGTGTGGATAAATTTGAGCAGGCAGGCGGTTCTAAAGAATGTGGACCAATAAAAGGGTCAGTCTCTAGATCGTCAATCAATCCCGCGGTGTTTGGTAAATAGGGAGAATACATTAGAACTTCGATCGCATCGAACCGGCAACGGAATCGATTTTGAGGTTCGAGCGATGCATATTTCTGAGGAATGAAGATTCAAACATGTACTGTCCACATCAGTCAATAAAATCACTTAGTAATATATGAGATACCGATTGACATGCCATATGTATATGCTTACATTTGGAGGGAAGAAATGAAAAATAACAAAAACAATGTAAAATTTGCAGTATTATATTCAATATTTACATGTAATTATACGTCAAATAAACCGCTAATTCCTGCTTTGCGTCTATACATAATTACTCCGTATCCCAGTGTCTAAAAATAGCACATAGCCCAGTGGTTGAAATAATAAAACAAACGAAAATATAAACGAAACAATGTCAGTATACAATTATAAACCACTATAAATATAACGCCTGAAAGAAAAAAATTTTATTTTCCATGATCTCGGTTTGTTTGTATTGCACATCTTCTGTCAAGTAAAAATTTAAGTAACGTTGATTCATAACACATAACGAGACTTCAAGTCCTTTTCATAACGCCCGTAATTCACGAGCCGCTATTGATTGCGATCGTGATTTAAAGTCAACCCGCGTCAAGGGAAACTACTCAACGCGACCAGGGCCCGCATGGTGGAATTTCGCACCTCGTTAGACAAACACTGATCACAGACTTAACCTGTTCCGAGTTATAGCGGAATTTACCACAGTTTGACCGTCCCACTGGGACTAATCCACAGGTTCGACTGTTCGAGTAATTCTATATCGAGTTTAAGGTGTTTTATTACATGAATTATATAGGAAATTTGCTGGGGACTGTCGAACCAGTTCGAGTTTTCCATGGTGTTTCGAGCCAGAACCTGTTCTAGTTGTCGAAGTTCTACTGTATACTAACGGCGTTGCGTACAAATGAATAGCCGCCGATCCGAGAGTTTTTGTCATACTCCGCTCCCCAATTTGGGATTCCGTATCGCCGCATACATTTTATCGATCTCCGCATCTGAACATCTTATCCACCTGAAAAACTGGAGAGAACGCGCCTACCGAGATAATGCTCCGATTGTCCCCAGCAACAGCGCAGCTATCCGCTCACGTCGCGCCCGCATTTCATTTTCATTTCGGATCGTTGCACACAAACCCAAACCAACCGCCGTTGGAGTTGAGAGTTGAATTCCGATTGCACTGGTCGGATCAATATCTATGTTGGCATCGGATTTGAGGTTACTTCTTTTAGCTGATCGAGAAGTACGTCGTAGTTCATTTTTCTTAAAATAATTTAACTATTCTAAACAAGTCTCACACTTTAACAATTGCCAAGCGCACCACCCAATACTTAAGATCACCATTATGCACGCAACAAAGCTCACAGCGGAGCACCAATTGTTCACAATGTTAACCAAATGTTTCACATTTGTTCAACCATTTGTTTAAGCAATTTTGTTCAGCATTGTTTCAGCCATTGTTTCAGCAATTGCTAAGCAATGTTTCAGCAATGTCAGCATATGTTTCATAATATGCTAATTTATTAAAAAATTAATTGATAACTTCGTAAGTGAGTTGGTTGATCAGTCTTTAGCAAAAGAGCTTGGGCGTGCTTAGTTTCCGAAAGCAGCTGTCGAACCTCCAGGCGCTACCCCTCGCGCGTTGGGATAACGACATTCTCTCGAAGACAGTCATCGAATGAGTCTCGTCCTTGCAGAGGAAAGGAGGGCGAGACCCATTTCGTTTGCTCGCGCAGATCCTTGAGGACGGCGTTTGTACTTTTGAGTGGATATCCAAACGCTTTGCCTAGCATGGCGGCCAAAACCAGCTCGGAGAGCATGTCCTTCTTTTTGGTCATCGCCGCCTTGGCCGAGCAATCTTCAATCACGTATAGGGTGGTCTCACCCTGGAATTTTTTGGTATAAACCACGCAACCAATCGTGAAGTCTATCACCCGGGTCAATAACGTATACCTCAGGGTCGTCCCATATCCACGGGCGCCGCTGATAAGTATCGTTGTGCCGCACAGTGGGACACAGGATCACCAGTACGAAAGGCATCGCGGTAGGAGCCCTCGACTAGTCTAGGATGAAAAACCGTTTTTTCCATTTTTCCACATCCTGTCTTGCCCACATATAATGGCAGAGTGGCATCTCCAATCGTGAATTGGTATTGAATGCAAATTTTCTTTCCTTAATTTGTTTTCAAAAATTATTAATTAATAAATCGTTAGAATGATAGCTAATTTTCATAAAATTAATTAAATCAGTAGAGTGCTGATACGTATCGGCCATCTTCGAAGTTGAAGTTGTGCGTCCTGTAATTATATATAATACAGAACACGTTCAATGCGCCATTTCCCATCCGCCTACTTGGTTACCCTATCGTCCACACCCTCGCTTAGCGTTCTCAACTTGGCGTCCCGCACCGTGTATCTTGGGTCGTCGTCTCGGCTCGCAATGTCTAGCCATAACGCGTAGTTGGTAATTCAGAAACTCCGAGAAGGGAGACCACGGTCCGAGAGATGCAGGTCTTTGGCCAACCGCGGCAAACCTCCGGGTGCGCTTGTAGCCGGCAGCAAACTGCTTTCCTTTACTTCGTCCCACGGCTGGTGCGCTCCGAAGACCCGCGCTGTAGAGTTGATTGGGTACTCCTCGATCGTTACCTCTACCTTCGTGATTTTAGGGTTATATAATTTGTCCGGTTTTTCTAGCACCGAACGCGAACCGAGCATCCTCGAACAGCATCAGTATACCTTTCATCGAAGCGGGCGGTAACGTTGACTTTAATATTCCACAAAATGTTCCCGCCTTTGTCTTTTCTCATCTTGCGATGGCGAAAGAACTCGGTCTAAAGTATGCAAACGGCGCCCGCGTAACTGGTTTCTGCTCAATCACGCTAGTTCGGCGCATCGTGAACCATGGTCGTACTCCAGGGAAACATAACGATCGTTTTACGTCCGATAACAGTCGCTGGCTATGAGAACTCTCGGCCCGTGAGGTCGTTTGAACGATAGTTTCGTATTCGAGGGCGGTCAGCCAAAGCCTCTCTTATATAGGGCATGTGACTCTCCAGCAACTCAAAGTCGAGCGGGATTAGAAGCGGTTGCCGCGAATCAAGCGCCGCGACCGCGTTGGTCCGCTCGCGTTGTTATCTTACCTTTCAGCAGCCCCCCCCATTCTAAGTTGGGTTACGTTTCTTATATTCTGGTGTCAAAATACCCTGATAGACAAGCGTTTTTGCGCACTTAAATCTTGCGTGCGCCGTCTTCCAACAGGTCCTGATAGCCTATGTAGACGTACGCTGTCATCGAATCGACATCACCTCATTACCAAAAACCTATCATGGTCTTTCTTGACGAAGGGCGCGGACCCAGTTTCTGAACGACGGTTCGGTCCGCGTCCGTCGACGTCATCGAAATAGTGAAAGCGAGGCGAACAGTACCCCACAATGACGTCGTTAGCTCCGAAGGTTGGGATGCGGACCAAGAGCTGGCTGGTGACTGTCCGATCGTCGATGGGTTGTTCGAATAACGACACTCTGTCTCACGCGCCCTTTTGCCCCGAGGGGCTCACACAGTCTGCGATGGATTGAGTTTCGACCGTAATGGACTCGAGACATAATTTAGTGAATCTATATTAACCCTGTAGGTTTGTCTTTAATACATAATTATTTTTTAAGAAAATTAATATGGCTGATTACGATATTGACATGGATGAAATCGGCAGGTAAACGATTACCTCATGCGATGATGATGAAATAAAGATATAATGACGAAACGCCCTTGATCCAAGCCCCAGTTTTTTCCCCAATCCAATCTGGGGAAATATGGCGCAACTACAAGTCAAAAGTCGGGGGAATTACTCGAAGGAGCTGTAAACGACTACTTACAACAGTTTGGCATAAAGAAAAAGGTCTGGTCCCATCTGTCGGTCGCCGCCTACTCCAAGTTCAAATTTGATCAGAACGGTAGATTGCGACTAAAAGGCAGCATCAAATATCCCCAAATAGTCCAACTACGAGGCCGTAAACCCCTAGCGCTGCTGCGGGCACCATTGCCGAAACCCGGGCGGTGGCCAAATCGAAGGAGCGAACTAGGATTCGTAGATTGGAAGGGAGTAAAACAATTGATGCCGACCCGCGGCTGTAGAGGCCCTAACAGTCCTACCGACAAACGATGGTGAAACCGGCCTCCGAAATAGAAACGTTAGCTCAAAACGAAATTCCTCATGAAGCCACCGACGCTATTAGACACGATGTAGAAACACGTTCAGGACGAAATCGACCTGTCTAACGATGACCCATCGTTACCATCTATCTCGAACTCCGGGGACTTTGATAAGACTCTGCAAACGTTCCGGGCCGAACTGGTCCTTAAACCTACTCAAAACTCTCCGTCGCTGGATGAACATACGCGTTAGAAAAATAAACTGGAGGAAAGCTGGTGACGATAGAGAATCTACCGTAGTCGGAATCACCGAAAACGCCTGCGGTCGTTTGCGGGAACGAAAGAGAAGCTCGCTTGGATGCTGCCTCGACTAACCGTGGGGGGGCTCTCCGCACCTACAAATAAGTCGGATCCGCGAAACAATCTCGAGGGTCCTGCAATAGGAGACGGACACTCGGTGCGTGCGACTTCTCACTCCCACTCTGATCAGAAACAGGGCATCACGATAGCAAGCAATCCTCGTTTGCTATCACATGACTATTACGACCATAGTTCTAGCTTTCACTGGAGGAGCGGCGCCACCACCCGCGCCAGACCCACAACCACCACCACCCGCGCCATCCGGTGGAGCCAAGGAGTGGTAAAAAAACAAACTAAAATCCCTCGCCAGTCTCCTGGCTAAATTAGCCGAAAAGGCGGCTGCCGCACTACCTGACTGATCGGAAGTATCGTTTCTTACTTGCTATCTATATTCTAAAAATCGGCCGGATGGCTAGCCAAAAATACTTGGGCTTTAATCGTGGCAATCGCCGGTCTCCTACTATCTTCGCCAGAGAGTTCCTAAAACCAAAGCGTAAATAATCCGATCGCCACGAGGGCGACGACGAGCCCTAATTTCTCCTCCTCGTGTGTTGTGCTTCCAATTTCAACATTGTTGAAGATTGGTGTTTCAACATTGTTGATGGAACTCGATGGTGCATCCAATTTACGAATTGGGGGTACTGGGTTCGATTGTGTTGAGGGAGGTGTATCCATTTTGTGTTTTGGGGGTTTTATGAAATCTTTTTCAAATTTATTTGAATTTACAACTCCGCGCCCGATCATTTTGGGGGTGCGCTTGATGATATCAGTGTTCACGTTACCGTTGTGACCGATTTTTGATTGGCGGTGGCGATTACGATTTGATTATTGTAACCATCAACCGGATCGTCTCGTAGTATCATATTGCTTGGCGCCATATAAAGACCTATTCCAAATACATAGTCCACTGGGTGCTGGCAGTCTGCAAAACGTCTTGATAATTCTGGATCACCTTCTGGAGGTCCACCTTAGCTGAGATGGCGTCCTCAACAAGTACCAAGAACTGTTTTTGCGCGTCAAACGCCGTTCCGACTCCTATTATAGAACTGCGAGTTTGTTTTTGCGCACCTAGTATAGCCCACACATATGTACGAATGGAGTCGTTGAGGCGAGTAACCCCGGTCTGAGTAAATCCAGTGCTTTTATCTAATATAAATGTACTCCATGCTATTCCTTTAACTTTAGATGGTTGGTGTAGTGAAGCCGGAATATGTTTGGTAGTAGGTTTTATCTGAGAACATATCAAGAAAAAAAACTTGGTCTTTTATGTATTAGGAAACTTGACGTGTACCTCATAGTACTGCTATCGAATGTGCCATCAACAACTTTTACATCATTTCCAGCTTCTTCAAAAAGGGGTCCCCCATTGAATCGTTCTTGGTGTAAACTTTTTGTTTCCAATCACGGTTTGGGTCCACACCAAATTCGCACATATCCGTTCGAACTCCTTACGGTTGTATGTGTTGGAAATGGGATTCCACCCGTCGTCTTGAGGTAGTGGAACACGTAATTCTTTCAAAATCCTTCTAATAGTATAATAAACATGAAAGTTGTATAAGCTACTGCTCATCATGCTGTTACTTGGTTTTATGTGGTCTCCGAAAGATACACCACACCCAGTTGTGGCACACCACACGGCAAAATTTAGTTGGTTCTGCCAGAACTGCATCGGAGTTGCCCGCCATCTGTTTACCACATCCACCGTACTAATCTTGGGCACCCTATATTTATCAAACATGTTAGTGAAATTTGTGTCGAAACCCATGCCCAAACTGACTCTTATTGTGGGGTGCACAAGCTCACCAATGGTGTTCTTTTGAGCGTATACACCACCAACTTTATACTTTGCATTATAATTAAAGCTAAATGCTTTTGTATCCATTGAAAGATATTATTATGTTTGCTACTATCACTAATGTTCAAAAAGGGAGTTGTGAACTTCAAAAGTCAATCGACAACTGCTGCGGAAAACGTCGGGTAGGCCTTAGATCAATCACGTTCACGGTTGGATGGCAGAATGTGGGAAAGAGCGAAGGGTTTTACTATGTGAAGGATGGACAACAATTCGGTGTAAAGCTGCCTCACGGACTGTGTGGAATAAGACAGCTCAAAGATTTTGTCAACTCAGAGCTTGACGGTATAATCAACCTCACAGTATCGAATGCTACCGGGCTCGCAACAATGACCATCAGCACTGATAATAAGGTAGTGGTCTCCCCGGGGTTGGGTATTCAACTCGGTTTTAGAGAGACATACTCCTCGAACAAAGGAGTGTTTACCCCGGGTGAGTACGTCGGTGATAACCCGGTGGACTTCGCCTTCACGAAAACTCTCAGGGTGCACCTGGATCGGGTGAACACATCGTACAACACGGTAGACGGCACTCCCAGCACATTACTGAAAACCGTGCAAGCCAGCGACTGTTTCTATGGTGAGACTGTGATCTTAGACTTCCCACACCCCGAGATGAAAGTTTTGGAATCGGGACATATCCACGAATTTACGGTCTCTATTCTCGATGATCAAGCGAGAAAGTTGAAAAACGAATTACCCGATTTCGGTAGTTCTCGAAATTTCTAATTGAGTATAGGTGCCCAATATTATAATTAATTTTATTTTATGAGTATATTACGGACCAGGTAGTTCTTCCGATTGGGTGACAAATTCAAAAAATTTGGAACCGGCAGAAGGTGGATTCATCCCGACAGAGGGCGACTTTTTAGCTACTGGAAAAACCAAGGCCTTGATAAATAAAACTATATCGAAGGTCACAAACGGGATTCACAGGAGTATATCAGATGTTAGAGTAGAAGTGCTGACGGCGACTGCACAAATTGAGGGAGTCCGAACGGATATTGAGAAAGATCAGGCGGCTCATGAGGTGTTGCGCTCAGAGGACTCTCTCATCAGAGAAACGGAACTAAACGAACTAGGTAAAAAAATAACGAAATTTCGAAAAGAGAGCAGGTCGGATATTGATAAGTCCGAGAAGACCACCAGGGGCGGGCCCTTACGGAGGGTTATGATACGTTGCGCTTAGAGGACTCTCTCATTAGAGAAGCGGCACTTACCGAACTAGACAAAAAAATAACTAAATTTCGAAAAGAGGCCACGTCGGGTATTGAGAAAGCCCGAGAAGACCACCAGGCGGACCTTACGGAGGCTTATGAGGTGTTGCGCTCAGAGGACTCTCTCGTCAGAGAAGCGGCGGTTGCCGAACTAGATACAAAAATAACCAAATTTCGAAAATAGACCCGGTCGGGTATTGAGAAAGTCCGAGAAGACCACCAGTCGAACCTTGCGGAGGCCTTTGCGGAGGCTTATAATTCGTTGCGCTTAGAGGACTCTCTCAACAGAGAAGCTACACTTACCGAACTAGACGGGAAAATAGCCGAATTTCTGAAAGAGACCAGGTCGGGGGTTGAGGGGGTCCGAGAAGACCACAAGGAGGCCATTGCGGAGGCTTATGGGGCGTTGCGATCAGAGGACTCTCTCAACAGAGAAGCGGCACTTACCGAACTAGACAAAAAAATAACCAAATTTCGAAAAGAGGCCCGGTTGGGGATTGAGGGGGTACGAACGGGTATTCAGAAAGCCCGAGAAGACCACCAGGCGGACCTTACGGAGGTTTATAGGGTGTTGCGCTCAGAGGTATCTCTCAGGTCAGAGAAGCGGCGGTTGGTGAACTAGATGGAAAAATAACCGAATTTCAAAAAGAGGCCCGGTCGGGTGTTGAGAAAGCCCGAGAAGACCACCAGGCAGCCCTTGCGAAGGCTTATGAGGTGTTGCGCTCAGAGGACTCTCTCATCAGAGAAGCGGCGGTTGCTGAACTAGACGGGAAAATAACCGAATTTCAAAAAGAGGCCCAATCTGGTGTTGAGAAAGCCCTAAAAGGCCACCAGGCGACCAATACGGAGGCTTATGATGCGTTGCGCTTAGAGGACTCTCTCAGCAGAGAAGCGGCACTTACCGAACTAGATGGAAAGATAACCGAAGTTTCCGATAAACTGAAACATGATCGTATAGCCGCGACCAAAGCTCTTGAGGAGGCCTCTTATAATATTCGTACTGAGGCATATAACGCAAACAGTGCACTTGCCGGAATAGTGCGAACAATGAAAACGCTAAAACGTGCCATAACAGTTTGGGCTGAGAAGCGAGGCCCATTGGTTGAGGGGCACTATGAATATTCGTTCGGTGCCAAAGCGAGCAATAAATGTGGGGGATACACTATGACAGCTGCGGGTGAAGTTATCCAAATGGCGGTCTGCTCGGTTAATGGTAGTGGTAAACCTGTGGGCGCGGTCGCGATAAATATTGTAGTAGATGGGGAAGAACGGGGGGTTGGAGTCACTAAAATCTCTGCAGATAGTTCGACGGTGGTTTCGTTCTCCGGTTCTGATCGAATTAGACTTTCCAAAGGTAGTGTTATTAACTTTGTTACGAAAATCGGTGACCCAGAGAGTTCTTCCACTATTGTCTCATTGTTAATTGAACTTATTTTGTAAATACTAATATATTGAAAATCATGAACGAATCAACACTTCCAATTGTCAATATCACTCCATCAACACGGTGTACAATTAACGAAAGAAGTTCGATTTTAGGTTGAATAATATCGTCGCTATGCAGGATATTTTAGTTAGAGAATATACAAATAGAAAAAGAAACGCTAAAAAATATAGACGCGCGGTGAACATGGGTGAAGTATCTAGCACGGCTCTAGCGAGTGTTTTCTGTGTTGTGTGGGGCGGGGACAGCTGCAACTATTTCCACCATTATACGGTTCCTGTAGCGGGATTTTATGTGCGGTGTCGGCCGTTTCTGGGTTGTTGTGTATGGTAATTAGGGCATCGGGTGGGAAAACTCGAGAAAAAATGTAGAAAACATGATAGAATATCGTTCTCGCCAGGTCTAAGAAAAATACCATCGACGTTATGGTGTCCAAAGCGTTGGCCCATATGAAAATATCAAATTTAGAGTTTGAATCCGTGGTGGAAGAAATGGGGAGATATGAACAATTAAAAAATGATATAAGAATCAAAGCGCGCGCCACCATGCCCAAATTTGTTAGTGTACTGATTGATAAATTTAGGGAAAAACTTGGAGATAAAGTCGGAAGAAATGTTACAGCACCATTGTGATATTTTATAAAATAATTAATTTTATAATTAATTTAAAGAAAATTATAAAATTAATTATATTGGTGCATTAAACAATTTATTAATTCATTTTATGAAAATTATTAACAATTTAAAAAGAAAAAAAAAAAAATTTTGTTTAGGTTCCACCGAGGCACGAACCCGCGCCAGCAAAACCCCGCTAAGCCTTCGCTTAAATTTCTTCTATTTTTTTTATTTTTTCGGCTTAGCGAGGTGTGTTACACTCACATCTCCTCCACCCCATCATTGGACCGATGCCGCGGACCCCACCTCATCGTTACCTCCATCCGCTATAATGTGCAGAGCGGCCAGAGTGAATTACATGTGGCGAAACTTATCTCACTGTTGAGATATTAATGCCGGCGTTCCGACACCGAACTGTGTTTATTTCTCGTATATAAACTTAACAATCGATAGCCTGTTTACATACCATCGATAAGGCTATAAATAGCCATGTGTGTAATATATATTACAGTGTGTTTATAAACTGTGTACACCACCTGTGTAAATCGATAGCCCGTTTACATACCATCGATAAGGCTATAAATAGCCGTGTGTGTAAATATATATTACAGTGTGTTTATAAACTGTACACCACCTGTGTAAATCGATAGCCCATGTACATACCATCGATAAGGCTATAAATAGCCGTGTGTGTAGTATATATTACAGTGTGTTTATGTTTCATCCCGGAAGACGTAATCGTGTAATCTCTCTATAAAATGGACACTTAATATACGTGTTTAGGTAGGACATATAATTTGCATGTTTATAACACGTGTAAGTGAAACATTGTCGTCTGCTTGTTGTTGTGATTACAACATAAATTTATAAGCGATATCGTAGAAATGTACGTTCGTAAACGAATCGTTGGGTTTTAATAGTTTTATATAATACGCCTTAGTTTCATATCCGATACGCATTATCTGTCTTAATGTTCGTATTTGCCTCTTGTATAGTTGACATAATTGCCGGTATACTATTGTAAATGCAACGTTTTTGTCGGAGCGTAATAAATTACGCTGGTATTTCATATATTCGATATCGCCTAGTGTTCTCATTTTATATAATTTATATACAGGATTATAACCCCCGTAAGCTTCGTAAACTTCTTCAACACAGTCATTAAAAATTTGCAATTCAAATTGTATTGTATTATCCATTTTCTCTAATAATATTGGTACTTGTCTTTTTCTGTTCAATTTCCAAAATTAGTTTTATGATGTTCCGGTAGTTGTTCTCCGATCCTATTTAGTCGCTTCGTTTCACTAATTTGATCCTTGTACCGGCAACATAATTGCCGGTATAATATTTTAAATGCAACGCTTTTATCGGAGCGTAATAAATTACGCTGATATTTCATGTATTCTATTCTGCATAATGTTTTCAATTTATAGTAATATTTTTCACCAAAGACATTACAAAATTCCAATTCCCATTCTATTTTATTATCCATTTTGTTATAATATTTGTATTGTTTTTTCTGTTCAATTTGGACGTGAAAAACATGATGTATTTATGACACCAATATATTTTTTCAAAAGTCAATTACCAATATAATTGGGACTCCCTCTTTTCAAAATTATTTTCAAAAATAATTCATAAATTTGCTGTCGGGAGAACCAATTTTCCTCGTTAACCAATTTTTTGATTTTCAGGGGTGGTGGGGGTATTATAGAGGGTTATAAATGATATCACGGTAGGTGGTATCATTTTGACTCCCTTACTACTACTGTGTGTATAGATCCTAGTGGGCTATAACTGGTGGTTATTATTAGACATCTCGTTCATGTATGTCCTGGTACAGTCCATATGTATGTGTGTACAGATCCTAGTGGGCTATAACTGGTGGTTCTTATTGGATATCTGGTTCATGCAGGTCCCGGTACAGTCCACATGTCTAGGTGTATACATCCTAGTAGGCTATAGCTGATGATTCTTATTAGACATCTGGTTCATGTAGGTCCCGGTACAGTCCACATGTCTATGTGTATATATCCTAGTGGGCTATAACTGGTGGTTCTTATTGGATATCTGGTTCATGTAGGTCCCGGTATTGTCCACATGTCTGTGTGTATTGATCCTAGTGGGCTATAACTGATGGTTTTATTGGATATATGGGTCGTGTAGGTCCAGGTACAGTCCACATGTCTATGTGCATAGATCCTAGTGGGCTATAACTGGTGATTCTTATTGGATATATGGGTCGTGTAGGTCTTGGTACAGTCCACATGTATGTGTGTATATATCCTAGTGGGCTATAGCTGGTGGTTCTTATTGGATACCTGGTTCATGTAGGTCCAGGTACAGTCCAAATGTATATGTGTATAGATCCTAGTGGGCTATAGCTGATTATTCTTATTGGACACCTTGTTCATGTAGGTCCCGGTACTGTCTACATGTCTATGTGTATAGATCCTAGTGGGCTATAACTGGTGATTCTTATTGGACATCTGGTTCATGTAGGTCCCTGTACAGTCCACATGTATATGTGTATAGATCCTAGTGGGCTATAACGGGTGATTCTTATTGACATCTGGTTCATGTAGTTCCCGGTACAATCCACATGTATATGTGTATAGATCCTAGTGGGCTATAACTGGTGATTCTTATTGACATCTGGTTCATGTAGTTCCCGGTACAATCCACATGTATATGTGTATATATCATAGTGTGCTATAACTTGTGATTCTTATTGAATATCTGGTTCATGTAGGTCCCGGTACAGTCCACATGTCTATTTGTATAGATCCTAGTGGGCTATAACTGGTGATTCTTATTGGACATCTGGTTCATGTAGGTCCTGGTACAGTCCACATGTCTATGTGTATATATCCTAGTGGGCTATAGCTGGTGGTTCTTACTGGACATCTGGTTCATGTAGGTCCTGGTACAGTCCACATGTTTATGTGTATAGATCCTAGTGGGCTATAACTGGTGATTCTTATTGGACGTCTGGTTCATGTAGGTCCCTGTACAGTCCACATGTATATTTGTATAGATCCTAGTGGGCTATAACTGGCGATTCATATTGGACATCTGGTTCATGTAGGTCCTGGTACAGTCAACATGTCTATGTGTATAGATCCTAGTGGGCTTTAACTGGTGATTCTTATTGGACGTCTGGTTCATGTAGGTCCCGGTACAGTCCACGTGTCTATGTGTATTGATCCTAGTGGGCTATAACTGGTGATTCTTATTGGTGAGCTGGTTCATGTAGGACCCGGTACAGTCCACATGTCTTTGTGTATATATCCTAGTGGGCTATAACTGGTGATTCTTATTGGACATCTGGTTCGTGTAGATCTTGGTACAGACCACATGTCTGTGTGTATAGATCCTAGTGGGCTATAACTTGTGATTATTATTGAATATCTGGTTCATGTAGGTCCTGGTACAGTCAACATGTCTATGTGCATATATCCTAGTGGGCTATAACTGGTCGTTCTTATTGGACATCTGGTTCATGTAGTTCCCGGTACAATCCACATGTATAATTGTATAGATCCTAGTGGGCTATGTATAGGATCCTAGTGGGCTATGTGTGTAATGGTATAGATCCTATTGAATATCTGGTTCATGTAGGTCCCGGTACAGTCCACATTTCTATTTGTATAGATCATAGTGGGCTATAACTGGTGATTCTTATTGGACATCTGGTTCATGTAGGTCCTGGTACAGTCCACATGTCTATGTGTATATATCCTAGTGGGCTATAACTGGTGATTCTTATTGGATATATGGGTCGTGTAGGTCTTGGTACAGTCCACATGTATGTGTGTATATATCCTAGTGGGCTATAGCTGGTGGTTCTTATTGGATACCTGGTTCATGTAGGTCCAGGTACAGTCCAAATGTATATGTGTATAGTTCCTAGTGGGCTATAGCTGATTATTCTTATTGGACATCTGGTTCATGTAGGTCCCGGTACAGTCCACATGTCTGTGTATATAGATCCTAGTGGGCTATAACTGGTGGTTCTTATTTGATATCTGGTTCATGTAGGTCCTGGTACAGTCCACATTTCTGTGTGTATATATCCCAGTGTGCTATAACTGGTGGTTCTTATTGGATATCTGGTTCATGTAGGTCCCGGTATAGTCCACATGTCTGTGTGTATAGATCCTAGTGGGCTATAACTGGTGGTTATTATTGGACATCTCGTTCATGTAGGTCCTGGTACAGTCCACATGTATGTGTGTATAGATCCTAGTGTGCTATAACTGGTGATTCTTATTGGACATCTGGTTCATGCAGGTCCCTGTACAGTCCACATGTCTATGTGTATTGATCCTAGTTGGCTATAACTGGTGATTCTTATTGGATAACTGGTTCATGTAGGTCCTGGTACAGTCCACATGTCTGTGTGTGTATATCTAGTGGGCTATAACTGGTGGTCCTTATTGTATATCTGGTTCATGTAGGTCCCGGTACAGTCCACATGTATATGTGTATATATCCTAGTGGGCTATAGCTGATAATTCTTATTAGACATCTGGTTCATGTAGGTCCCTGTACAGTCCACATGCCTATGTGTATATATCCTAGTGGGCTATAACTGGCGGTTCTTATTGGATATCTGGTTCATGTAGGTCCCGGTATTGTCCACATGTCTATGTGTATTGATCCTAGTGGGCTATAACTGGTGGTTTTATTGGACATCTGGTTCATGTAGGTCCTGGTACAGTCCACTTGTCTATGTGTACAGACCCTAGTGGGCTATAACGAGTGATTCTTATTGGACACCTGGTTCATGTAGGTCCCGGTACAATCCACATGTATAATTGTATAGATCCTAGTGGGCTATAACTGGTGATTCATATTGGAAATCTGGTTCATGTAGGTCCTGGTACAGTCCACATGTCTATGTGTATATATCATAGTATGCTATAACTTGTGATTCTTATTGAATATCTGGTTCATGTAGGTCCCGGTACAGTCCACATGTCTATTTGTATAGATCCTAGTGGGCTATAACTGGTGATTCTTATTGGACATCTGGTTCATGTAGGTCCTGGTACAGTCCACATGTCTATGTGTATAGATCCTAGTGGGCTATAACTGGTGATTCTTATTGGACGTCTGGTTCATGTAGGTCCCTGTACAGTCCACATGTATATGTGTATAGATCCTAGTGGGCTATGACTGGTGATTCCTATTGGACATCTGGTTCATGTAGGTCCTGGTACAGTCCACATGACAATGTGTATAGATCCTAGTGGGCTATAACTGGTGATTCTTATTGAATATCTCGTTTATGTAGGTCCTGGTACAGTCTACATGTCTATGTGTATATATCCTAGTGGGCTATAACTGGTGATTCTTATTGGACGTCTGGTTCATGTAGGTGCCTGTACAGTCCACATGTATATGTGTATAGATCCTAGTGGGCTATAACTGGTGATTGCTATTGGACATCTGGTTCATGTAGGTCCTGGTACAGTCCACATGACAATGTGCATATATCCAAGTGGGCTATTACTGGTGATTCTTATTGAATATCTCGTTTATGTAGGTCCTGGTACAGTCCACATGTTTATGTGTATAGATCCTAGTGGGCTACAACTGGTGATTCTTATTGGATATCTGGTTCATGTAGGTCCTGGTACAGTCCACATGTATATGTGTATAGATCCTAGTGGGCTATAACTGGTGATTCTTATTGGACGTCTGGTTCATGTAGGTCCATGTACAGTCCACATGTCTATGTGTATAGATCCTAGTGGGCTATAACTGGTGATTCCTATTGGACATCTGGTTCATGTAGGTCCTCGTACAGTCCACATGACAATGTGTATAGATCCTAGTGGGCTATAACTGGTGAATCTTATTGGACATCTGGTTCATGTAGGTCCCGGTACAGTCCACATGTCCATGTGTATAGATCCTAGAGGGCTATAACTGGTGATTCTTATTGGAAATCTGGTTCATGTAGTTCCCTGTAGAATCCACATGTATAATTGTATAGATCCTAGTGGGCTATAACTGGTGATTCATATTGGACATCTGGTTCATGTAGGTCCTGGTACAGTCCACATGTTTATGTGTATATATCATAGTGATCTATAACTTGTGATTCTTATTGAATATCTGGTTCATGTAGGTCCCGGTACAGTCCACATGTCTATATCTATAGATCCTAGTGGGCTATAACTGGTGATTATTATTGGACATCTGGTTCATGTAGGTCCTGGTACAGTCCGCATGTCCATGTGTATATATCCTAGTGGGCTATAACTGGTGATTGTTATTGGATATCTGGGTCATGTAGGTCCTGGTACAGTCCACATGTATGTGTGTATATATCCTAGTGGGCTATAGCTGGTGGTTCTTACTGGAAATCTCGTTCATGTAGGTCCTGGTACAGTCCACATGTCTATGTGTATAGATCCTAGTGGGCTATAACTAGTGATTCTTATTGAATATCTGTTCATGTAGGTCCCTGTACAGTCCACATGTCTATGTGTATAGATCCTAGTGGGCTATGACCGGTGATTCTTATTGGACGTCTGGTTCATGTAGGTCCTGGTACAGTCCACATTTATATGTGTATAGATCCTAGTGGGCTATAACTGGTGATTCATATTGGACATCTGGTTCATGTAGGTCCTGGTACAGTCCACATGTCTATGTGTATAGATCCTAGTGGGCTATAACTGGTGATTCTTTTTGGACGTCTGGGTCATGTAGATCCCGGTACAGTCCACATGTATATGTGTATAGATCCTAATGGGCTATAACTGGTGATTCCTATTGGACATCTGGTTCATGTAGGTCCTGGTACAGTCCAAAGGTCTATGTGTATAGATCCTAGTGGGCTATAACTGGTGATTCTTATTGGAAGTCTGGTTCATGTAGGTCCCGGTACAGTCCACATGCATATGTGTATAGAACCTAATGGGCTATAACTGGTGATTCATATTGGACATCTGGTTCGTGTATGTCCTGGTACAGTCAACATGTCAATGTGTATATATCCTACTGGGCTATAACTGGTGATTCTTATTGAATATCTGGTTCATGTAGGTCCTAGTACAGTCCACATGTCTATGTATGTAGATCCTAGTGGGCTATAACTGGTGGTTCTTATTGGACATCTGGTTCATGTAGGTCCCGGTACAGTCCACGTCTCTATGTGTATAGATCCTAGTGGGCTATAACTGGTGATTCTTATTGGATAGCTGGTTCATGTAGGTCCCGGTACAGTCCACATGTCTCTGTGTATATATCCTAGTGAGCTATAACAGGTGATTATTATTAAATATCTGGTTCATGTAGGTCCTGGTACAGTCAACATGTCTATGTGTATATATCCTAGTGGGCTATAACTGGTGGTTCTTATTGGACATCTGGTTCATGTAGGTCCCGGTACAGTCCACGTCTCTATGTGTATAGATCCTAGTGGGCTATAACTGTTGATTATTATTGGAAGTCTGGTTCATGTAGGTCCCGGTACAGTCCACATGCATATGTGTATAGATCCTAATGGGCTATAACTGGTGATTCATATTGGACATCTGGTTCGTGTAGGTCCTTGTACAGTCAACATGCCAATGTGTATATATCCTACTGGGCTATAACTGGTGATTCTTATTGAATATCTGGTTCATGTAGGTCCTGGTACAGTCCACATGTCTATGTGTGTAGATCCTAGTGGGCTATAACTGGTGGTTCTTATTGGACATCTGGTTCATGTAGGTCCCGGTACAGTCCACGTCTCTATGTGTATAGATCCTAGTGGGCTATAACTGGTGATTCTTATTGGATAGCTGGTTCATGTAGGTCCCGGAACAGTCCACATGTCTTTGTGTATATATCCTAATGGGCTATAACTGGTGATTATTATTAAATATCTGGTTCATGTAGGTCCTGGTACAGTCAACATGTCTATGTGTATATATCCTAGTGGGCTATAACTGGTGATTCTTATTGGACATCTGGTTTATGTAGTTCCCGGTACAATCCACATGTCTATGTGTATAGATCCTAGTGGGCTATAACTGGTGATTCTTATTGGACATCTGGTTCATGTAGGTCCTGGTACAGTCCACATGTCCATGTGTATAGATCCTAGTGGGCTATAACTGGTGATTCTTATTGGACATCTGGTTCATGTAGGTCCCGGTACAGTCCACATGTCTATTTGTATAGATCCTAGTGGGCTATAGCTGGTGATTCTTATTGGACATCTGGTTCATGTAGGTCCTGGTACAGTCCACATGTCTATGTGTATATATCTTATTGGGCTATAACTGGTGATTCTTATTGGATATCTGATGCATGTAGGTCCTTGTACAGTCCACATATCTGTGTGTATATATCCTAGTGGGCTATAGCTGGTGGTTCTTACTGGACAACTGGTTCATGTAGCTCCTGGTACAGTCCACATGTCTATGTGTATATATCCTAGTGGGCTATAACTAGTTATTATTATTGAATATCTGGTTCATGTAGGTCCTGGTACAGTCCACATGTATATGTGCATAGATCCTAGTGGGCTATAACTGGTGATTCTTATTGGATATCTGGTTCATGTAGGTCCTGGTACAGTCCACATGTCTATGTGTATAGATCCTAGTGGGCTATAACTGGTGATTCCTATTGGACATCTGGTTCATGTAGGTCCCGGTACAGTCCACATGTATATGTGTATAGATCCTAGTGGGCTATAACTGGTGATTCATATTGGACATCTGGTTCATATAGGTCCTGGTACAGTCCACCTGTCTATGTGTATAGATCCTAGTGGGCTATAACTGGTGATTCCTATTGACTATCTGGTTCATGTAGGTCCTGTACAGTCCACATGTCTATGTGTATAGATCCTAGTGGGCTATAACTAGGGATTCTTATTGAACGTCTGGTTCATGTAGGTCCCTGTACAGTCCACATATATATGTGTATAGATCCTAATGGGCTATAACTGGTGATTCATATTGGACATCTGGTTCATGTAGGTCCTGGTACAGTCCACATGACAATGTGTATAGATCCTAGTGGGCTATAACTGGTGATTCTTATTGAATATCTGGTTTATGTAGGTCCTGGTACAGTACACATATGTATGTGTGTTGATACTATTGGGCTATAACTGGTGGTTCTTATTGGACATTTGGTTCATGTAGGTCCCGGTATAGTCCACGTGCCTATGTGTATAGATCCTAGTGGGCTATATGTGTGATTCTTATTGGACATCTGGTTCATGTAGGTCCTGGTACAGTCCACATGTCTATGTGTATAGATCCTAGTGGGCTATAACTAGGGATTCTTATTGGACGTCTGGTTCATGTAGGTCCCTGTACAGTCCACATGTATATGTGTATAGATCCTAATGGGCTATAACTGGTGATTCATATTGGACATCTGGTTCATGTAGGTCCTGGTACAGTCCACATGACAATGTGTATAGATCCTAGTGGGCTATAACTGGTGATTCTTATTGAATATCTGGTTTATGTAGGTCCTGGTACAGTGCACATATCTATGTGTGTTGATACTAGTGGGCTATAACTGGTGATTCTTATTGGACATCTGGTCCATGTAGGTCACGGTATAGTCCACTTGTCTATGTGTATAGATCCTAGTGGGCTATAACTGGTTATTCTTATTGGATAGCTGGTTCATGTAGGTCCCGGTACAGTCCACATGTCTTTTGTATATATCCTAGTTTGCTATAACTGGTGATTCTTATTGGACGTCTGGATCGTGTAGATCCTGGTACAGTCCACATGTCTATGTGTATAGATCCTATTGGGCTATAATTGGTGATTCTTATTGGACATCTGGTTCATGTAGGTCCTGGTACAGTCAACATGTCTATGTGTATAGATCCTAGTGGGCTATAACTATTGATTCTTATTGGACATCTGGGTCATGTATGTCCTGGTACAGTTCACATGTCTGTGTGTATATATCCTAGTGGGCTACAGCTGGTGGTTCTCACTGGACATCTGGTTCATGTAGGTCCTGGTACAGTCCACATTTCTATGTGTATAGATCCTAGTTGGCTATAGCTAGTGATTCTTATTGAATATCTGGTTCATGTAGGTCCTGGTACAGTCCACATGTCTATGTGTATAGATACTAGTGGGCTATAGCTGGTGATTCTTATTGGATATCTGGTTCATGTAGGTCCTGGTACAGTCCACATGTCTATGTGTATATATCCTAGTGGGCTATGACTGGTGGTTTTTATTGGGCATCTGGTTCATGTATGTCCCAATAAAGTCCACATGTCTATGTGTATTGATCCTAGTGGGCTATAACTGGTGATTCTTATTGGATAGCTGGTTCATGTAGGTCCCGGTACAGTCCACATGTCTATGTGTATAGATCCTAGTGGGCTATAGCTGGTGCTTCTTATTGGACATCTGGTTCATGTAGGTCCCGCTACAGTCCACATGTCTATGTGTATAGATCCTAGTTTGCTATAACTGGTGATTCTTATTGGACATCTGGTTCGTGTAGGTCCTGGTACAGTCCACATGTCTAGGTGTATAGATCCTAGTGGGCTATAACTGGTGATTCTTATTGGAAATCGGGTTCATGTAGGTCCTTGTACAGTCCACATGTATGTGTGTATAGATCCTAGTGGGCTATAGCTGATGATTCTTACTGGACATCTGGTTCATATAGGTCCTGGTACAGTGCACATGTCTGTGTATAGATGCTAGTGGGCTATAGCTGATGATTCTTACTGGATATCTGGTTCATGTAGGTCCTGGTACAGTGCACATGTCTGTGTGTATAGATCCTAGTGGGCTATAACTGATGATTCTTACTGGACATCTGGTTCATGTAGGTCCTGGTACAGTGCACATGTCTGTGTATAGATGCTAGTGGGCTATAGCTGATCATTCTTACTGGATATCTGGCTCATGTAGGTCCTTGTACAGTCCACTTGTCCATCAGGTCAATGTGACTTAGGACTGCAGAGATATAAGATATTTAAAAACTTTAACGCATATTTCGGACGGACGCACGGACGGACGAACACCCGGACGTCATTGTGATCACTATGTCTTGCTTTCCGCAAGAGGGCTCGACACAAACTCATTACCTAATGGTCCTCTACCACCCTCCTGTGCCAAATCCACGTTCGTCCTGCCTGCCCCCCCCCCCCCCTGCCAAGCCCATGGTCATGGTTACATACCTGGTGCTTCAAAAACTTTTAACGCTCTGGGTAAAAAAAAAATTGACTTGCAATTTCGCCTCATTTATTATCAAAGCGATATGTGGGGCATTCGTGTTCTACAGGGTTCCCACAAGCCTTGAAAAGTCCTTGAATTTTGGTCGAGTTCTTGAAAACTCCTTGAATTTGATTTTGGTGGGTTTTGTCCTTAAATTTTGAGAAAAACTCCTCGATTTGTCCAAGACTGATGGTGCAAGCGCATATTTTGTAAATGATATTATTTTTGGCTGGCTGTTTCATGTTTCTTACCATTTCAAAGCTATTGCACAATGCTGAATACAATTAGAGGGGCATATGGTTACCATAACACCGCACCGTTGAGTCGAAACTTAGTGTAACTTGGTATAACTTCACTCCTTGAACATGAATAAATATTCCTTGAAAACTCCTTGAATTTCATTTTGACATGGCTGTATGAGCACATTTTCTAGTTTAATTATATATTTCGTATTCTGTGTACCGTTTGGCTGACGGTTGTCAGACTTCACAGTTGTGGTGCTTGGTGAAGAATTTTCATATTTGTTAAAATGGAGATTGTCACATAATCCAAGATGGCCGTCGTAGAAAATCGGGTAAAATTCTTAAAAAAATCATCAACCATGTTAATTTTACATTATTATTTGTAATCCTATTTTTGGGGAGTGGCCAAGTGACTGGTGTGGTATGGACCTGGCACCAAGTCGGGTTATTCTCATTTCAGGGCTGAATATATTGTTTCTTTATGTAAATATTCTGTTCTGATTTTCGGATTTTCCCCCCAATGCAGCAGGTTAAAATGGGATCCAACCTGTTTGCTCGGCCTTGCATTACCTTAGCAATTGCCACTTTGTTATCTAAAGCGATAACACCAACTCCTTAAAATGTTAACGGAAACAATTATTTATTCTCTATCTTTTGATGTCCAATTATCATATTTTGTAATAACAAATATTTATTCGGGTGACCTTTAGTTGATATAAATAATTGAAAGATGACCAGTCTCATTTACATATCAAAATAGCACGATCAAACCGTGCGTCTATCGGTAAACTTAAGATTACTAAGTGAATATTTCTGTGTAGCGGGCAATCGTAATTTTTAAAACTGTTCGATAGTTAAACAATTATACTTATTTAATATTTAATTCGTATAAAGAACACTTTGTGCCAAACAGATAGGACCCCAATTTCAAATAATGATTTGCTCCAACTTTGCTGAAGGATGTCTAGCACCCAGTGGGTGTACAGTACAAAGTCCAGTGACCAGTAGCCTATTTCATCAACATTGCAAAGTATACTTTACTAGCAAAGTATACTTTGAGGGAGTAATCATTTATTTTTCCTGAAATGCATTATTTCATATAGAACTAACAAATGCATATATTTCATGATTAAAAGTATGCAGAATTATTATACTGAATTTATTACATTATCACAGCCAAATTGGCTGTGATAATGTAATAAATTCAGTATAATACAAATTAATAAATTTATCATAAAATTGAAAATTTCTCCCTCAAAGTATACTTTGCTACTAAAGTATACTTTGCAATGTTGATGAAATAGGCTACTGGTGTGCAATGGGTGCGATAGCATCCGGTAACATTTGGTAAGTTAGTATTTGTTTACTTTAAGCTACATTTTCTGGGGGAAATCACTAACTATATAATATATGTGAACATTGTAGCAAGAATCTGGCTACTGCAGTGCAAAGTCGCAGAAGCATGTTTGACATACAGCCGTGTGAATATTTCTCGGGACTTTTTTTAAGGCAATGGTTTCTTTTTCATGTTATTTAATTTTATACTTTATTGGAAAATCCCACTTTACAAGAGTAAGCGTCATGACTGTTCATTCCTATAGGCTATATTGGAATATTAAACCTTGTATAAGAAGTGACGAAATTCTAATAAAGAATAATCGCTCACAAGTTGCGAGGCATGAAGTGTACTAGAAACAAATATCGTTACTTGCATTCGGTTACAGAGTGGAATTAAATGATGAAAAATGTTGAGGTCGCGGAAACCAATTACACAAAATCGTGCACCCGAGAGAGCTTTCAGAGAATTAGAACCGTCCATGGCTTCTATAAGTTAGAATCGCACAGTATTTAGTGAAATTAAAGTAGTAGGTGTATGCAAATATACTTGCATTCGGTTACGGTGGAATTGACGATTTTTTTTTCTGAAAAATGTTGAGGTCGCGGAAACCAATTGCACAAAATGGTGCACCCGAGAATCGTGCACCCGAGAGCTTTCAGAGAGTTAAAACCGGCCATATCTTCTATAAGTTAGAATCGCACAGTATTTAGTGAAATTAAAGTAGTAGGTGTATACAAATACAAATACAAAGAAACAAATAACATTTAACCTTCAACCCTACCGTTGAAATTTTGCCGCCATGTTGTTGTTGGTGACCGTTCCTTCCTTCACATTGAAGAGTTTGAAAGAGGGCTTTTGATTTTTTTTTAATCCGTCACCAAGGAATCCGCTACCACTACGCAATTAATAGTATCACGGGTGTACTGATGTACTAGTTTATAATTTGCATAGCCTTATCGTGTGTCGCACCCCCTTCGGGGTTCAATAATGCTTCTCTTTTGCTTCTTTTTTGATCAACTGCGCATGCGCGACAGAGTGCGTATTTTTTCCAATGGACGACAAACCGAAATTATTTCATGGACACGCACACGATACACACTGGTCATGTAATGACCGTCAAATGATACCTCGCTCAATAATACATTTTTTTTATGTTTCATACAAAAATAAGGCGTTTGAGAGGTATTTATAATTTTGACAACTGAGGACGTCCTCAGTCGTACCAAGTGTCCTCACTTGATGCTGTGTATCCAAGTCAATGTCCTCAGTTGAAGGTGCTTACAAACACACACACACACGCACACACACACACACACACACACACACACACACACATATTACATATAATTTATTTTTGTTCATACGGGCATATACAAATTAGATAATCAACTTTATCAAACACGAGTTCACTGAATATGATTTCTATATTTAAATAGTCACAGATTATTATAACATGTTGTTAGCAATCTCAGAGGTAAAGGGAAGCCGTTTGCCTACTTTCCTGAAAAATTGTCCTAGCATTTGAATATCATTTACAATACAAAACAATTGTTCGAAATCATATTCGGCAAACTTATAATGTTCCTTAATAGTTTATATGGCACCGGCTGAGAAAAGGGAACATTACAATATATGCGACCGAGTAGCCGCAGATCAGCCTGCATTCAGCTCAGTGCATACACTGGTCGTTCCAAACATGGGGTAGCATTAGTAACACCAGTAAATCAAATGAAATCTAATCATTCTGTGTCAGTGTGCAAAGATATATATCTCCAATTAGTGCCCTTTGTTCGCAATGTTTGTAAGTTTCTATTTCCTCAGCCGGTGGCCCATGTGTTAAATACATAAAATATTTTCACAATACAGTCACAATATGTCCAGAAATTCCTGAATGAATGCTATGATGTAATTAGACAATTGGAGTCAAGTGAAGCGTGGTTCAATTTGTTCGGTTTTGTTGTTTGGTGTTTAACGGCCTATAACAGATTCAACACCAGCCACTCTGGCACAGAAGACACTGCAATAGCCGGGATGACTTGCAGAATGTAAGCTCACTTGGTGACTTTAAGCTCACCCCGTCTCCAATGCCCTACAAAAAAATCCGTCTCCTTCTTTATACCGTTCTTGGCATGTAAAACATGCAACGATTTTGAAACTATGGAAATATAGTCTGTTTACTGTCTTTCTCCAATATGTTTCTTGCCGTAAGCAGATATATGTATCTTGGAATTTCATTACAACTGAGTCCGGAGGACGAATCCGGAGGACGCAATACTAATGAAACTCCAAGAAAAAATACTCCAAACTTGTTGGCTGTTGTTGGCTGTTGTTCTTCGCTGCTAGCATGCAAAGAGTTACGACAGCTGACCGGATGTTATATTTCTTGCTACAATATTACATTTTGTCATCGGACAGCCCAATTATGACACACATGTATATTTCATATACATGAATGTCCCCCAAATTTCAGGTACATAAAAATTACTCCATCCACCTTCTACACAGTTGGCATTATTTAACCCATTAAAGACAGGATACAATTATAGTAGTATGAAACTTTTTAGGGGAAAAATCCTATTTTCTTTATTTCGTCTCAAAAGTATACGTTATTACGACTTATTTGAACCGTCTCGACGAGACGGTTCAATCGAGTGGTAACAACATATACCCTTATGGAGAAATAAACAAAATAATGATCTTTTCAACAAAAATTATCGTATCCTTAGACTGAAATGGGTTAATAGTGTATTGTATAGACGCTGTCGCATGGGCTAACTCTATTTTCTGGGTCATGGGTCCTAGACATTCTAAAGCCACACAAACACAACCCTGTAATATATACAATTCCATGCAAAATGGACATTGGTTTATAGAAAAGTGAAAGTGAATGGATTTTACGTTCCAGCTACAGCTATGGTCATGTAGGGACGGCACCACAGTTTCAAGTCTCATCCGACAAGACCAATGGGATCGAAATACTATGAAGGTATTTTTCATGGCCTGGTAGGTATAATTGTGTACTGAAGTGGATGATTTAAAAAGATCATCCAACGATCTTGAGCAATATGGCAGACGTAACAATCTGCGGATATCTAACATGATGCTGGGCCACCCTGGGGCTACGGAAACTGACGTGACTGAACATACAGTGCGATTCATCAATGACAACGTACTGAAAGCAAATGCTACTGGATCTGAAGCTACACCCATAACCGCAGACGACATCGAACGCTGCCATCCAATTGGACCGATGCGGGGTGGGAAACGCAACGTTATTGTGAAATTCAACAGATATCACACTAAACAAACAATCTATCAGGCGAAGTCTAATCTAAAGGGCGATAACCAAAGACGCTACATCACAGAGGATCTCACGCGTAACAGCTACAGACTGGTTCAAGAACTAACTCGGCTCAAACGGGCTGGTAATATCACGGCTTTCTGGACCAGAGACGGTAATATTTACGCGAAGAAATCACCTGATGATCGACCAAGCAAAATTCGTACGGAATACGACATAAATGACTTGACTGGGCGACAAAATCGACCACCAGCGCGTGTCGCTCGCCGTGAAAGTGACTACTGTGGTCACCAGAAATGGACCACTAACTTCATACATATAACTTAGGTATAGTTGTTACGTCGCTTGTGAACTTACCAGGCTAATGACCCTGTCACACCAGAACGTTTTAGACCAACGCGTGAGTAACGTGTTAAAAATTGTTGATTGTTGATGGCAAACGCTGAACTTTCACAGAAAATGTCAAATGGAACCATGATTTCAGCGTGTCCATAACGCGTTGATAACGGGTTCATAGCGTATGCCAGCGCGTGAGTAGCGTGTGAGGAACGCGCTCAGCGTGTGAGGAACGCATCACTGATTTATAGATAAAGTATGACAGCGTATCGCCAGTGATGAAGAGGTACCAGCGGCAGGCTATATACGCCGTCCGCAAAAGGCGGAATAAAAACTTGGGCCGAATGGGAATTTTGAATTTTTGAAATTGTGCAATCTGGGTAGAACCAGTTCGCGGCCTTAGGGCCCCAGAGACAAATGTGCGAATTGGATTACTGCTGGCGGTCACCAATTTGATGACCTAATTTCGCGCAGTAATCCGGAGCACGGTCGCCGAGTATGTTGTTTGCTGCTCGCAATCAGCCGCCTAGTATACTGTGGTGATTGGTGGTCGTTCCATGGCTATCCTGGCCCCGAGATCTCATGCCGCCTCGCTTCCGCCCTGGTTTCCTCATTAAAGAGGCAAATTCTGCCGACACGTCGCCGTAGTTCTTGTTGCTGAGGTGAATCTGTTTTCTAACCGCGCGGACGTTCTCGCTGGTGATCTGGTGTTGGTAGTATCTTTCTCCCTGTAAATCTCCGTCATTGAAGGTACAGGTCAGATAGCCCTTGTGTAGATATCCGTTGATGTCTGTGACGGTTGTTGGGTGAACGATGGCTCGAAAGGGTCCTGTCGACGTGTTTCTGACGATGTAGTGGTGCTTCCTGGCAGTAGATGGCGGCAACTCAACTTTTAGTATCTCGGGTCCGTTGTAGTCACAGTCGTAGTCGAAACGGCCGGTCGATGTGCCGGCGATTGATGTAGTTGGTGGTTCCGGAGTTCGTCTAGGCGGCTGTTGTCGCGTGACACGTGCATTCTTGTGCATTCTGGATTCCGTATAATTGTATATTTGTGATGTGTGGTACTGTTTTGTATTGTTGTGCGTATTATTGATTTCACATCCCTGTGATTCCACATACCTGTGATTTCACACACCTGTGAGTTTTACATACCTGTGATTTAGCATGTACATTTGCCATGTACAATGTGCGTGTAATAACGGGGCTTATGTTGTATTGGTGGAAATACGTGTATGCGTGTTATTTTTGCGGATTTAAATATACGTCTATTTTATGAGCAATGTTTTACTGACGTCACGCCATATTTGCCACATACTATGCATGTGTGTGGTAGAGAACTCGTTGACTGCGTGTGCTGGTTTCGCTAGGGAGAAGACCTTTTAGTATTACGGATATCCACTGTCCGTGCCAGCCGAGTTTGTCCGCGTGTCAGTTGATCACCATATAAGGGACCTTCTGTAGGTGAAGCCAGTATACAGCGCAGACCATACCATGGTCTGCCCTGTTATGTATGCTACGGGTTAGTGTTTCAGCATAGCCTGGTACTGGCCAACACGGATATATCAGATCCCATACTGGTGATGCTTTGTGTCGTGATATTTCCGTAAATGACCACGATATTTGAGTTTAGTATGTGCTACACTCATATTTGAATGTATAGCCGTAGGACCGATATGGAGGGGTTTGGCGGGGCCAAGAAGCGACCTTCGCATTGTCGAGACCAGTCGAGTAGATTTCGGATTATGAGATCTGGGTCTATAGTGTGCAGATTTATGGTAGTGTGGGGTATACCATGTTGGATGGTATTTATTCCACGAGGGCTGTACACTGGTTTGGTTGAATTTAAGGCGTGGGAACATATATTTATGCCAAATATAACCCACGGGTGACATGGCAAAAGCCATGGTTTTGTAGTATTTATGTGAGATGTCGTACGAGGGGTAGGCATATTTATTATTCCGTGCATGGTTTCACTGGTGCGTATATAAGCGATGTCTCGCTATGTGTTGGCGGGACACATATTTTCTGGTTACAGAAGACTAGTACTGTATTCACCAGTGACACGGAGGATTTTGGTATGTACCTACAACATTTTATTTCAGCTGTGATTTGCCGTTGCGATTCGATTCCCGTTTTAGTCCGTTGTCCATCCTGTCTGTCTGTCTGTGCGTATTCGTCCAGTAATTGGAGACTCATTTCATTTTTGTAGCCTCTTGAGATCGCTCCAGCGGGAAACATTGGACGTTTTGGTCCACTCGTTGAGGGCAGACCCCAGTCAGTGCAGAGTGTCAGGTCGCCCGAGAGTCCGTACGTCTGTCTGGCGCAGTGTGTGTAGCAGCTCCGGGTACAGGCCTGTATAGAGCAGTGTGTGATAGCTACATCGCGTTCAGCAGACAGTCACAGCCATAGTTTAGTGAAGTGAAACGCCACACACACATATCATATCATTATACTACCACCGAGTTGAATGTCACCTAAGTGAAACTTTTCCCGGCGTCTTAGCCATAGTGATAATCGCCATTTTTGTATTATATCGGAACTTTACATCCGGTCTACCACTTCCGGTATTACAACCCATTGATTCACCATGGATACTTTACATCCGGTCTACCACATCCGGGTTGCTACAGTCGAGTGATACCACAGGAACTTTACCTCTGGTCCACCATTTCCGGAAATAATACTACCTTTGGAACTTTACTTCCGGTACCAGCTTCCGGAACATTATCGTTATTGACTATCATGTGATGTAACCACATCCGGCTTTGACTTTGACATTCATACTTTGGAAATATATTGCATAGGCAATACATATGTATACTTTGATAGTGTATGGTAATACTCCTATCATGGCATATCATGGCTAAAGGATTGTAGTAAGACTACATATATTGTTTATGGAGTAATCCACTTGAAGTTGGATTATAGCCATATTGTTGACTAGACCTCATATTGCGGGTGAGGCAGACCTTGGGACCTTGATACTCAGAGGTTACACTATCAATTGAGATACGCCAGCACTGGGGTAGCTCAGATGATTGTCATTTGTCCTCCAATGTTCGTTATGCCATGTTATACTTGTATGTTATTTCACTTTGATTAGCGATCATCATTCATACTATTGTCCACTACGGGACCATTGAGATACCACATACTGAGTTTATTCGTCTATAGCTTTTAAGTTGCGTTAAGTATAACAGTCGATTGGCTTACAACCTTGTAGTAATTGAATAGTATCATGCACGGTACAGTGATGTTCGCATATCAATGTATCATGTATTCCTGTGTGTTCCCCATGTAATATAGTGTACATTATAAGTGATTAAGTGACTACGTGTACTTATCTACTCTAGCCTATCCCTTACACTTCAACTGCATTGTTACCACTTTTCGTTCATCTGATCAGACTATATTGGCCATAACGTCATAACAATTGAAGTATACTTGGTTCATATGATAATAGGGGAGACAATTTGTCTCGATCATTCCTGACCTTGGTAATGACCTTGACAATGGTGTCAGAAGTGGGGTTTGTTTCCTCTTTTTATAATCAGTTTCTTCAAAGCAGTTGAAGTAAGGAGGCTAGAATAACTGTACCCCTAGCGTCGTCAAAATTCAAACTTGTATTTGTTTGCCTTGGGAGTTAATGTAAGATGCCCTCCAACATTTAGGCACTAATACATCACCACATACATGATTTGACTACCTAGGTACAGAAGTATAGAGTTGAGACGATCTTGTGAGATAGTCGATGTAAGGGTCATTGTAATTTTTGATTTGTCGAACAGTACCTCCCTGTGATGATGGCACAGCGGGTGTTCTAGGTTATCACTAGACACTTCTACATCTGAGGCGAGATTACTACCACTATTATATTGTGTATGAACAATACTATATCCTGCCAGGTGTCTATAACCAGTCCCCATTTTTTGTGTCCAGTACCATAGAGGGGGAATTGTAAATATACCATTACATTAGACCATACATATACCGGATTGACTTACCCGAATTGAGAAACTTATACCGTCGTGAGTAGAGACCGGATTGATTTACCTTAACCTTACAGACGTGAAGCAAGAGACTCGCACAAATCACCAAGTGATTTGAGTGCTAGAGACCTTGTGTACCGTCGGGTAAAGCGTGTAAATCGATAATCCGGAGTTGAGTTGAGAGTGAGAATGTCGTCCATTAAGGAGCTAATGGACATAGGCAAAAGCTTAGGGCTAGCAGATTCAGAGTTAAGGGCCTTTGTAAAGGAAGAGCAGGAGAGAGAAAGACAGGAAAGACTACTGGCTAGACAGGCTGAGAAAGATAGGTTAGATGCTGAGCGGTTGGCTAAAGAGGCTGAGCGGTTGGCTAAAGAGGTTGAGCGACAGATGGAGAAAGATAGGTTAGATGCTGATCAGTTAGCTAAGGAAGTTGAGCGACAGATGGAGAAAGATAGATTAGATGCTGCGCGGTTAGATAAGGAATCACATCGTTTAGCCAATGAAGCACAGTTAGCTCTAGAATTCAAATTGCGAGAACTAGACACTAAGCATCAGGTAGAAATGGCAAAAGTAGAAAGGGGAGAAGTAGTAGATGAGAGAGGCATGATAGGGACTATGGCAGAGCATTCGGTCCGAAGCTGCCACATTTTGATCAGAATAATGACAACATGGATAGCTACTTAGCTAGATTTGAGAGGTACGCAGCAATTCAAGGTGGGGGAGAGATAAGTGGTCACTACACTTGAGTGCTTTATTGAAGGGCAAGGCATTAGATGTATATTCTAGACTACCTATTGATGATGCTCTTGACTATGATAAGTTGAAATCCGCATTGTTGAAATGTTTTGATCTAACGGAAGATGGGTTCAGACGCATGTTCAAAAACACCAAACCTGATCACAGTGAATCATTTGTGCAATATGTCAGTCGGTCAAAGAACTATTTAGATAGATGGTTTGAGTTAGGTAAGGTGAATAGAACATATGAAGGAGTACTAGACTACATGATCAGAGATCAGATGTTAAGTATATGCAGTTGTGAGCTCTACTTATTTCTCAAAGAGAAAACATTTGACTCGATAGATCAGATGGCGGTTCAGGCAGATTACTTTGCAGAGCTAGAGGAGGTACAAGTATGTAGTTCAGAGGAACAGTACTAGCAACAGAACTGAGTACAGGTCAGTAGATAACCAGAGGCGCAAGGTAAGTAGTGCAGATAATCGATCCAGAGATAGGAGTCGAGATAGGGACAGATATCATAATAGAGACCAAAATAGAAGCCCAAGTAGGGGTAGTTATGATAGAAGCCCGAGTAGAGGTAGTTACGACAGAAGTACCAGCAGGAACGGCTACGATAGACATCGCGGGACATGTTATCATTGTGGCAAAGAAAGTCACGTGTCCTACGATTGTCCTAAGCGTGACCGGTCCTCAGCTTACAAAGCAGCAGCAGTCGAGGAAGAGAAACATGTAAGTTTTGCAGATATAGAACAGAGAGGTCGGTACAGAGGTAGAAATAGAGGTAGAAGTGGAAGGCACACTAGAGGCAGAGGTAGAGGTAAGATGGCAAAACACGGAACAACCAGGGAAAACCAAGGACATTTCTGTATGGTTGATACCGACACCACTATTGTATGTTCAGGTAGCGAGATACAGCCGGAGTTGATTAACGGATGTACATTTGGTATGGATAGGCTACCCGTAGCAGAGGGCACATTAAATGGGAAAAAGGTCACAGTAATGCGAGATACTGGGTGTACCGGGGTGGTCGTCAGGGAAAGCTTAGTACAACCAGATCAGTTTTTAAGCAAAGTTTCAACATGCATGCTGGTAAATAGGAGCAAAATGAGTGGAATTCCTACCGCCCGGGTAGATCTTGATACACCTTTTTTCAAAGGTCGGGTAGAAGCCCTCTGCATGACAGATACAATGTATGATGTTACCATAGGTAATGTAGACGGGTCAGAGTTACCGGTGATATCCGATTTTAGAGGCGCTAAATCGTGCGCAGTTGAAACTAGGTCACAAACGACAGCCCGAGACGAATCATATAAGACCCTCAAAGTCCCAACCGCAATCGCGAACGTATCACGCGATGAATTCAAAGAGGCACAGGCACAAGACGTCACATTGACGTCAGTTCGAAATAACGCAAAAGACGGAACGGTACGGTCAAGTAAGAACGGAAACAAATCGAAATTCGCATACCGAAAAGACTTGTTGTATCGTAATTTCGAATCGATAGGGTCAGGTAGGATGTACCATCAGCTGGTAGTCCCAAAAACACTTAGGACTACCGTGATGAAAGTGGCACATGAATCGATCATGGCGGGCCATTTAGGGGATAAGAAGACAACTGATCGAGTGTTATCAGAATTTTATTGGCCAGGCGTGGGCAGTGGCATTACACGGTTTTGTAGGTCTTGTGACATATGTCAAAAGACTGTGTCAAAGGGACACATCACCAAGGTTCCGTTAGGAACTATGCCGTTGATAGACACTCCGTTCAAACGAGTCGCAGTTGACATTGTAGGGCCAATTTTTCCAGCTACCGATCGGAAGAATCGTTACATACTAACGTTAGTTGATTACGCAACTAGGTACCCAGAGGCGGTACCACTACCAGGCATCGAGGCCGAACGAGTCGTGGAAGCTCTCGTGGATATGTTCAGTAGACTGGGTATCCCCGAGGAGATGCTCACCGATCGGGGTAGTCAATTTACGTCGGCAGTCATGGAGGAAGTTAGTAGATTGTTATCGCTGAGACAATTAACCACGACACCGTACCACCCACAGTGTAACGGTCTCGTGCAACGGTTCAATGGTACGTTAATGCAAATGCTTCGTAGAATGGCAAGCGAACGTCCCAAAGATTGGGACAAATACATTAACGCGCTCTTATTCGCGTATCGCGAAGTCCCTCAAGAAAGTTTGGCTTTCTCACCGTTTGAACTATTGTACGGAAGGACCGTTCAGGGTCCGATGAGCATACTAAGAGATCTGTGGTCCGAGAAGGACATAGAGGACAACGTCAAAACGACGTATCAGTACGTCCTCGACTTGCGCGAACGGCTCGAGAAAACGTGCGAAATCGTGCATGAGAACTTGAAGAGTGCGTCCAAAAAGTACGCAAAGTTCTACAACCGTAAGACCCGTAGTAGGCAGTATGCAGTGGCAGATCAGGTACTTGTACTACTACCGACAGACAACAACAAATTGCTTCTTAGGTGGAAGGGACAATACCCCATAACAGAGGTAGTTAATGAGTGGGACTATAGGGTTGACATGGGAGGGAAGTTGAAAACCTTTCATGCAAACATGTTAAAGAGGTACGAGACTAGGCCTGAGCACCCGGGGAAGGGAATACTCACTGTAATAAATGCGGCCGTGATAGAAGACACAGTAGAGGGGGATCCTAGTCCAAGTGGGTGTAGTGCCGAAAAAACATGTTATGTCCCAGGGGATTAGAGTCCGATACGGAGAGCAAAGTTGACCTGTCGCCTGATTTAGGCAAGAAACAAAAGACCCAAGTCAAAGAGATCTTACGGGAATTCACCCATGTCCTGAGGGACGCACCGGGACACACCCATATAGGGAAACATGAGATAAAGTGGGCAGGCTACCTGAGCAGGATATCGGGGTAGATTCGGCTGTGCCAACGTGTCTCGCGATTATGCACGAAAGTGTAAACACTTTTTGTTTAGGGTGGAGATATGTCGCGTGACACGTGCATTCTTGTACATTCTGGATTCCGTATAATTGTATATTTGTGATGTGTGGTACCGTTTTGTATTGTTGTGCGTATTAATGATTTCACATCCCTGTGATTCCACATACCTGTGATTTCACACACCTGTGAGTTTTACATACCTGTGATTTAGCATGTACATTTGCCATGTACAATGTGCGTGTAATAACGGGGCTTATGTTGTATTGGTGGAAATACGTTTATGCGTGTCATTTTTGCGGATTTAAATATACGTCTATTTTATGAGCAATGTTTTACTGACGTCACGCCATATTTGCCACAGACTATGCATGTGTGTGGTAGAGAACTCGTTGACTGCGTGTGCTGGTTTCGCTAGGGAGAAGACCTTTTAGTATTACGGATGTCCACTGTCCGTGCCAGCCGAGTTTGTCCGCGTGTCAGTTGATCACCATATAAGGGACCTTTACTGTAGGTGAAGCCAGTATACAGCGCAGACCATACCATGGTCTGCCCTGTTATGTATGCTACGGGTTAGTGTTTCAGCATAGCCTGGTATTGGCCAACACGGATATATCAGATCCCATACTGGTGATGCTTTGTGTCGTGATATTTCCGTAAATGACCACGATATTTGAGTTTAGTATGTGCTACACTCTCATTTGAATGTATAGCCGTAGGACCGATATGGAGGGGTTTGGCGGGGCCAAGAAGCGACCTTCGCATTGTCGAGACCAGTCGAGTAGATTTCGGATTATGAGATCTGGGTCTATAGTGTGCAGATTTATGGTAGTGTGGGGTATACCATGTTGGATGGTATTTATTCCACGAGGGCTGTACACTGGTTTGGTTGAATTTAAGGCGTGGGAACATATGTTTATGCCAAATATAACCCACGGGTGACATGGCAAAAGCCATGGTTTTGTAGTATTTATGTGAGATGTCGTACGAGGGGTAGGCATATTTATTATTCCGTGCATGGTTTCACTGGTGCGTATATAAGCGATGTCTCGCTATGTGTTGGCGGGACACATATTTTCTGGTTACAGAAGACTAGTACTGTATTCACCAGTGACACGGAGGATTTTGGTATGTACCTACAACATTTTATTTCAGCTGTGATTTGCCGTTGTTCGATTCCCGTTTTAGTCCGTTGTCCATCCTGTCTGTCTGTCTGTGCGTATTCGTCCAGTAATTGGAGACTCATTTCATTTTTGTAGCCTCTTGAGATCGCTCCAGCGGGCAACATTGGACGTTTTGGTCCACTCGTTGAGGGCAGACCCCAGTCAGTGCAGAGTGTCAGGTCGCCCGAGAGTCCGTACGTCTGTCTGGCGCAGTGTGTGTAGCAGCTCCGAGTACAGGCCTGCATAGAGCAGTGTGTGATAGCTACATCGCGTTCAGCAGACAGTCACAGCCATAGTTTAGTGAAGTGAAACGCCATACACACATATCATATCATTATACTACCACCGAGTTGAATGTCACCTAAGTGAAACTTTTCCCGGCGTCTTAGCCATAGTGATAATCGCCATTTTTGTATTATATCGGAACTTTACATCCGGTCTACCACTTCCGGTATTACAACCCATTGATTCACCATGGATACTTACATCCGGTCTACCACATCCGGGTTTCTACAGTCGAGTGATACCACAGGAACTTTACCTCTGGTCCACCATTTCCGGAAATAATACTACCTTTGGAACTTTACTTCCGGTACCAGCTTCCGGAACATTATCGTTATTGACTATCATGTGATGTAACCACATCCGGCTTTGACTTTGACATTCATACTTTGGAAATATATTGCATAGGCAATACATATGTATACTTTGATAGTGTATGGTAATACTCCTATCATGGCATATCATGGCTAAAGGATTGTAGTAAGACTACATATATTGTTTATGGAGTAATCCACTTGAAGTTGGATTATAGCCATATTGTTGACTAGACCTCATATTGCGGGTGAGGCAGACCTTGGGACCTTGATACTCAGAGGTTACACTATCTATTGAGATACGCCAGCACTGGGGTAGCACAGATGATTGTCATTTGTCCTCCAATGTTCGTTATGCCATGTTATACTTGTATGTTATTTCACTTTGATTAGCGATCATCAAAGTACTTGTGCATTCATACTATTGTCCACTACGGGACCATTGAGATACCACATACTGAGTTTATTCGTCTATAGCTTTTAAGTTGCGTTAAGTATAACAGTCGATTGGCTTACAACCTTGTAGTAATTGAATAATATCATGCACGGTACAGTGATGTTCGCATATCAATGTATCATGTATTCCTGTGTGTTCCCCATGTAATATAGTGTACATTATAAGTGATTAAGTGACTACGTGTACTTATCTACTCTAGCCTATCCCTTACACTTCAACTGCATTGTTACCACTTTTCGTTCATCTGATCAGACTATATTGGCCATAACGTCATAACAATTGAAGTATACTTGGTTCATATGATAATAGGGGAGACAATTTGTCTCGATCATTCCTGATCTTGGTAATGACCTTGACAGTCGTCGCTGTCGGAGTCCGGTTGCATTTCCCGGGACGAGTTTAGCTCGTCCGGGATTATGCTGGCGCTCCCCGAGGGGCTCGCCTCCGGACTCTGTTCCTCCCGTCGTGGAGGAGTGGTCGGTGTGGTCGGTGTGGTCGGCGTGGTCGTCGTGGTCGTAGTGGTCGGCGTCGGTGGCATCATGGGTGCTGGCTCGACGGTGGTGTGTAGTGTCGTCGAGGGGCCCTGAGAAGGGCCGTTACCGGATGAGCGTGACTCCCCTAGGGGAGCCTTCTCAATCCCAGTAAACTTCCTCGAACGACGAGATCGTTTGGGTTTCTTCACCACAGCAGTTATAGTAGGCTGCTGTGGTTTCAAACTCCAATTGACCATCTAGGGTAAATGTTTTATGCCCGTGATGTATGCGATACAACGGTTTGGCATTTACCCCCTCTGGCATCAGTGGCTTCAAAATGGTGAACACGGCGTCCAGAGTGCTAATTAGCGACATCCTGACAGCTCGGTGTTCAAACAAGAAGTGGAATGAATAAAAGATGCCTCACGGCAAACCACACGTGTGTATATGACCATTGTGTGAATTGATAGCTTGACACGAGGAACACCGCCTCAGAAAAGCGGTCTTACGATGGCTAGCGTAGCCCGGATCAGTCTACGCATCCGCGTAGTTTAATCATCGCATGTGTTGGTCGCCATTCGATCAATACCATTTCCGATATTTACTACATGTCACCAATGTAGTAGTTGTTGATGTTTTGCGATCAGCGGAATGATTACATGTACATGTAGAACATGCAACGCTAATTTGGATGGTGAATGATGATAAAGGTACATATAGTCGCCTTACAAATATTGCAATGCCCTTCTCCTTGCCAGTATGTAATCACAAATCGTGTCAATGCCGTGGACAGATGTATAAACAAAAGTATATATACAGACGGGCGGCAGAAATGTCTAAACTATAATGTAGAACATTCTTGAAATACTTTAAATAAAAGCTTACCTGGTGATTCTCTCACATGTAGTATACAGTATATTTCTGTTTACGTATAGTTTAGCTCGTGGAAAGACAATTGTCAACGACAAAAATAGGGATATAATTGAGGGGCGTTCAGTAAGTAACAGAAACGTGTTATAAACCTACACCCACTCGTGAGAGAGAGAGGATCTTACTTGCGTGATGATTTACTTTGATATTTATTAAAGAGTTTACTGATGTCATAAGAGGCTATGCTGAGTTTCTTTATAGATCAGTTAAGGAGCTTTAATAAATATAATATTACATCAACACAAATGTTAGATTTGCTTTATCATGTTTATTGCACATCATCATACTAAGCATATACTGGTTACCTAGCGTGTTGTATTGTGCCCGTCGGATTTGCACATTTATTACACTAGTTTATAATGATATTGAATATAAACTAGTGTCGGCCTTTTAGAACATACGAGTCGAACTTAAGCTATGTGTATTGATAACTTGTGATCAGTGCATATTTAAGATACAATAAAATAGCTGTAACGCTTTTTTATGGCTCGAGAACATTGTTCACTTGATCGCGTTTATACAAAAACAGGGCATAATATGTTTTACGCTACCTATGAAAGTCAAATTTATGCAATATAATAATAAAATGCATGTACACGTGGACTGGCAAACAACTATCATAATGATATTTATGCATTTTGACTGAGAATAGTTTTATTATCGTAAAAAAGGGCATGTGTCATTGTTGAATGCAACTGCATGTGCAAACTACAGTGGCTAAACATATGAAGGATTAAGCTGCTAATGATGTGCACTCTACAGAGACCCAACTGATGATATATGACAAAAATGAGATGTCCTAACGTATTTTAAAGAAACAGTGTCTCGCATGATGTTTCAGATGTTGTCGAAGATATTCAATGTTCTTCTGAGTTTCGCTTTATTGACGCCAAATGCCATATGCAAGGACTGTGTGTTTTCTTATATACAATGTACTACAATTGACTCTGATGAAGAGGGAAGATAAGTTGGTAACGCACTTCCGTTCGCTATTTCAGTGCCAGGAAACACATTTTGTAAAACATAACATATTTTTTAGTTTAAAATCAAAATACTGTTCCACACATATACTATTTTGCTATTTACAGACACATGTGAAATTAATTAAACTAAATACAAATAGTACCATTGACTGTCAACAAAACTAGAGCTCGCAACGCTATTTATGATTTGGTATAATAAACATATTTTGCCAAGACGACTTACAGTCCATGTAAATTTACCATTCAATTATTGTTTACTAAGTTAAACATGATTCATCACTTTCTGCACATACATAAGACAACGTGTCTTTAAATTTAAGTGTTGTTGTAAGTATGCCAATAGTTTTCATTCATTAAAATAATGTCATTTAATTTTATTGGGATCATGTATGTGTTGGGAAATTAATTGTTGAACACCCCTCGTAAGTGACTTTTATAACTGACCACCCAATAATAGATATACGGATTCATATGCTGCACATGCAGGTACAGTTGTACGCACTGCATCAGGCGATGAGAGGCCCTTCAATATCGCTCGTCTGCACATACGTCACCAATGCAAATCAATTTATATTTTAACATATTATGACCGAGAAGATAGTAGTGTAGATCATGACCAGACTGTAAACTTTTGTACATACTGATCAGGCTCTAATCTGATACAATATGTAGTACAAATACAGTCTATTATGTCGGTCGATATACCACCACATTGATTTTCCTATTTTGCAGATTGGCAAACAGTGTACGCCCTGACCAGACTGTACATGTGTGTGCGGACTGATCAGAGTCTACTCTGTAAAACCAGGGACCCAGTATAATGTAGTTTGTCACAGATACAACATACGCGGTATAATAACCTTTATTTTGTTAACCGCTAACCTCGCATTTCGTTTTCGCAGTGAGCGTGGTGGTAAAACAATAATTAAATATCTTTGTCGGTCCCCGCTTTCTCTTCAACGCCTCTGTGTTGAAAGGAGATTCTTCTTGGATTCATTGGTAGTCGATGAGATAAAATATCTGACATTGTGTTTGATATGTAATCTACCATATTGATTTGTTTTTATTGGTATAGCTAACAGTTTACGCCCTGGCCAGTCTGTATACATGTGCATGTGTGCAAATGGGTCAGGATCTACTCTGTAGAACATGTGTGTTCTATACGCCGGCCGATATGTGTTTATCATATTGGTTTTCAATTTTGCCGAATAGGTAACAGTGCACACCCTGATCTGACTGTACACTTGTGTGCATACTTATCCGTGTCTGTTCTGATCTTAATGATCTTATTAGTCGATATATTCGACAATATTGATTTTCTATTTATTTGTTGTTTTTTTTTGCTGAGTGGCAAACAGCGTGCGTCCTGATCAGACAGTACACTTGTGTGCAGACTGATCAGGGTCTACCCTGATTGCGTAGCAGGTACACATAATTATGTCGGTAGATATATTCTATAATATTGAGCTTACTTTTAACGCAATAGCAGAAAGTGTATACCCTGGTCGATGTAGTCTACCATATTGTTTTCCACCTATGCACATTGACAGTGTAAGCACTGACCAGCCTGTACACATGTGTGTGGACTGGACAGGGTCTACTCTGTAAAGCACGTGCGGTCTATCATGCCAGTCGATACATTTTTACTGTATTGATATTCCATACTTGCGGAGTAGCAAACAGTGTACACCCTGATCAGACTGTTCATTTGTGGGCGGACTGATCAGGATCTACACTGATTGTAGATCATTTACACATTATTCTGTCGGTCGATATATTCTACTATATTCAGTTTTATTTGTGTATTTGTTTATTTAAGGAAAAGCAAAATGTGTATACAATGGCCGATATATATTCTACCATATTAATTTTCCACTTTTGCGGACAAGCAAGCAGTGTACGCCCTGACCAGTCTGTACACATGTACACTGATCAGTGTCTACTCTGTCAAACACGTGCGGTATATTATTCATTATTTCTTTCCCGTTAATCTCACATTTCGTTTTCGCAGTCAGTGTTGCGGTAATATATATTCTACCATATTATTGTTTTTTGTTGTTATTGTTGTTTTTTTTGTTTTTTTATTCGCACACTATTTAATAGTGGAAGCCTTGACTAAATTGTGCGCATGTGTGCGGACTGGTCATGGATCCACTTTGTAGAATTCGTCCGACCTATTATGCTGGTCCATCTTTTTACACAGTATTGTCTTTTCCATAGTTGTTGAGTAACAAACAGTGCACACCCTGACCAGACAATACACTTGTGTGCTGACTGATCGTGGTCTGCTCTGATTGTAGTACACTTACAGTCTACTTTGTAGGTCGTTATATTCTTCCATATTGATTTTCCAGTTCTGTGGGGCAAACAGTGTTCGTCCTGACCGGACTGTACAAGCGTGTGCCGACTGATCAGGGTCGACCCTGTTTTTAGAGCAATTGCACCCTGGCAGAACCGTCGATATACTATACAATATTTGAGTAGTTTCCATTTTTGACGGAGTAGCAAAACGTGTATACATTGGTCGGTATATTCTACCATAGTGAGTGTGCATCTTCGTGGTTTGGCTAACAATGTACGCCTTGACCATATTTTGCACGTGTGTGCGTCCATCTTCGTGGTATGACCAACAATGTACTCCATGACCTGGCTGTACACTTGAGTGCAGACTGGTCAGGGTCTACACTGTTAACATGTATGATATATTATGCCAGTCAATATGTATATATATTTACTAAATTCATTCTTCATAATTGTGGAGGAGCTAACAGTGTACATCCTGATCAGACTGTACATGTGTGTGCAGACTGGTCAGGCTCTGCTCTGATACTAGTACAAGTACAGTATATTATGTCGGTCTATTTTTTCTACCATATTGATCTTCCTTGATTGTTGCGTGGTAAACAGTGTACACCCTGACCAGACTGTACATTTGTGTGCGGACTGCTCAGGGACTACCCTGATTGTAGAGTATATACCTACAGTTATATCGGTCAATATATTCTACAATATTTGAGCTTCCATTTTTGCGGAGTAGCAAACTGTGTGCACCCTGATCAGACTGTACACAGGTGTGCGGACGGATCGGGTTAAACTCTGCTCTGAATCTAGTACATCTATTATGTGTAGTGTTATATTCTATAATATTGAATGTCTCCTTTTGCGGTACAGCAAACAGTGTCCAGCCTGATCCGGCTACATACTTGTGTGGGGACTGGCCACTGTCTGATCTGATTATGGAGCATTGTACCCATTTTCGCGCTGTAATTGTTTTAAATGTATGTAAAAACTTGATAAGTACTCACAAATAGCGTGGAGTAAACGTAACCTGTCAGCTTGATTTTTGTCGTGATTAACTATTTCGGACGGTTTTATTTTTGTTCACGTTGAACAATTTTATATGAACAATTATGTCAAAACCTGAAGTGTAGTGAACTCTCTGCTGATTTTTATACTGAATAGTTTTATTTCATACTGTTATAATATCGCTCAAGCTGTATACATTTAATTGTAAAGATGCTTGAGTAAAATGGTATTTTGACCAGTGTGTGCATTTTCTTGGTGAATCTGGGAAAGGTTTTATGCATTAGTAAGATCCTGATAAACTACTGGTGTGATACTTCACTATTGCATGTACCTGTGCATACGGATTATTAGTCCTGTATAATTTTCTCTCTGCAATGCTTGTGAAGTACTCCCAACCTGCATGTATATTTGCAGACATATCTGTGGAAGACATGTGGTAAGAGGAACACCATTCATACTACTTAGCTGGAGCGCCCCTTTGTATATTGTACATTGTAGAGAAAACAATAGCACAACTGTTCACACATATTTCTAACGGATCGTTGTATAAATTGAATGTTCATGTCACGTCATATCGAACAGGTCATATTGAACGGTCATATCAAATGGACACTGCTGGTACTTCATGATATTACAGGACGTGTACGTATGTATGTATTTAAACACTCGTGAATAGTTCGCTAAACTATCCAGTCCGCCCATTACTCTATACATGTTCCAGTTACATACACCAAAACATGCGTCTATATGATACATGTTCTCATCAGCTTCAGTACACTCTTGTTAGCATTATACCTTTCTCTTTGTTCTTTTGTCTATCTTTCATCTTTCCCTCAGTTAAAATTAAAATGTATCTTACTTGTAGCTTCATTTTGACGCATACATGCGCCATGTTGAGCGGCTTTACGTGTTGGTCAACGTTGCCTGTAAGGATTCCCAGGGCAGTCCTCCATCTTCATAGTTTTGTCAATAAGCCGAACGGGTAATGATTTAATGTCATGGAGGGCTGCCATAGGTAACTTCGATTGTTGTACTCAACCGATAATGCTTGCGTTCAAATCATATGTGAACATTGTATATCATGTATTACTAATTGAGCTAACGAATATTGGTAATTTATTGACATACATATTTAAATGTAATACATCTAGGCTACTCTTTAACATTAACATTCTCCTGACAATATTATCGTTAATCCTAATATTGTTGTATGGAGATGTTGCAAGGAATCCAGGGCCTGAACATGAGATAGGATCGCTATCAGTTTTACATTTAAATATAAGAAGTATTCGAAATAAGCTGAGCTACATCGAGAACGAACTTACCGACTTTGATATTATTTGCTTTACAGAAACACATTTATCATGTTCTATAGAAACTAATAGCTTACAATTAAAAGACTATGGTTTACCATTTAGAAAAGACAAATCATCACACTCTGGGGGTATATTAGTATATGTCGCTGACCATATATTATCAGAGAGAATGCAAAATTTAGAAATATTTTGGGATGAAACAATGTGGATTCAAGTAAAGACACAGCGTGATATTTTCTATATTTGTACGATCTATCGACAACCGTCTTCCAACGTAGAATTCTGGGACTTTTTGAATCGAAACATAGAATTTGTATCCGATAAATAAAACAATATTATTATTGTTGGTGATGTAAATGAGGATCAGCTAAATGTACAAAACCACAAACTAAAATATATCATGATTTTGAATACCATGAAAAATGTCATTGTAGCGCCAACTTGAAGAACTGCTACTAGCTCAAACTTATTAGATCCAATTATCGTGAATCAAAACCAGATCATTCTTAAGAGTGATGTATTATCTATTCCGCAAAATAGAGGGAGAACATACCTTCAGACGGACAATATTGATATACTCCGGCATATTTAGGTAACTTACCTGGATTATTTAGTTACAAAACACGCTGAATGAACTTTCATTTTCACCACACAGCTTGTAGAATATCAACGTTATTTATTTGTGCTGCTTTGACAAGACGTGAAATGAAAACATACGTGATATGATCTGGAATTGTACCCACAGACCAAGCACACATGTTAAGAATCATGTCTGTCGGTTCTTATCCAGCTCCGAGTGTTGTCTTCAATTCACGCACTAGACATAGCACTATGGCTTTCACTACCGTTACAGCCATAGACCTCACAGATACCTACTGTAGCGACTTGATTTCAAGATTTGAAATCTGTCGATTATTGTCTAAATACGCGTCTAATGGTGCTAAACCAGCAGTGCAAAGCCAGAAATTATATTAAATAGCCTGTATGAGTTACAATGGGTGACTTGTCTATTAAAATAAAGTGTTTATCGCTCCTTTTGTCCGACTACATAAAGTGTACAAAGTTTACACGCTACTTTCGCCATTTTGCCGAAGAATTTCCGGCAGAATAAATTAACTTCCGTAATTCTGTTTTTAGTCAGGCGGCCAAAGGCCGATTTTGGGGCTTAACTTCGTTTTGAATAATAAGTTTTTTACTACTGATTTTGCCTATGTAGACTTTCTAGTTTTAGAATCCGACTGATGCAAATATGTTACCCTTGAGCGTTTGGAGAAATCTACATAAATTCAAGATGGCTGCCACCAAGATATATTGTGCGATATAATTGCATCCCCAGGAGGAAATTAAACCATCTAAGAGAGTATAATGAATGTATTAACGTGTTGACACAAACGGGCAACTTTAAAATTCAATTCCTTAACAGCATATAGAAAAAATCCAAGATGGCCGCCAAATGTGACTATTTTACATACTTTCACTAATTCGTCATATCAAAGAATATACGTTTTTTAATTATGTGTTTAAAACAATGAATGTGTGTTTTTTTGTAACTTTGATGTGAACTTATATACTAATCTATATAACACAAGTCCAAGATGGCAGCCATATATGAATATATTACAATGTACTTGCAACCGTATCTTGAAATTAGAAACACTATATACTTGCAATCATATCAGAGCGAATTTGCATACCAATATTGTATTTAGGTATATAATTATTCCAATACATTGGGTATGTATTTATATACATGTTTCAATCGCATTAGTCCAAGGTGACCACAAAATATCATATTACCTGATAACTAACTTGTGTAGTAAATAGCTTATGTAATTACACCTTGATATACACCGTTAGACAGCATCGGCAATAACGTAGGTCTAATATGGCACCCGGATATGAACATAGTACCTTATAATAGTAATACAATTATATTATAATATAAGATTTAAACTCGTGCATTCACTTAGATATTTTGATATTGTTTTGTCTTGTCTTGCCATTCCATAGCAGCATTCATACTTCTATTGTTGGCAGGGAGATATATTGTACTTTACAATATACTTCAAGGACCTCCCAATTTGTAAAAACACCAGATGTCGTCGTTTATATCATTGGCTCCAAAAACGCAAATGCTCAATGTGATTTACTGTGCATCGCATGAAATGGCTCCTCTAGATAGTGTCATTAACAACTTGAGTGTCTGGATATAACATTGATAAGTACAAATGGATGTACGTCTATATATTTCTGTCACAATCGATGACTACGTACAAATAACATAGTTCAGCCATCCAGTAGCTTATTCCAGTTTCTGGCTACCATTACGTGCCTTCAACCTACTTAGTACAACCACATAGCTGATAGTATTGGCCACATGTTTTCTTTCTGTGAAAGTAGTCAGTTTCCACAAAGCGGCTGTATGCACATGATGGTTGATGTACACCACTTTAATATCACTTATTACTTTGTCAGTTGCAAGTAATTGATGTGTTTTCAGACCACTATCGCCGATGTAGAGCAACATATTTATATGATGAGATAAAGTATGTACACATGTACATCAATTTTCTCTGTGTATTGTTTCAAAGATAAGCAATACAAATACTTTATTTTTGTCGAATTATTGTGTAGTTATATGCCATTTAATGAGTTTTACTTATTTAAACATATGACAGAATTCAGCACCTTTGAATGCATATGATATGTAAAAACTAAGCATGACGCCGTCAGTATACATAAATGTGGATCAAAGAAAACAACCGTAATCACAAATATAATAATTTCGAGAAGAACATGGAGATGCTGTATATTAAATACCACAGGTAGTACACAGCTAATACAAATGTAATTGATATTATATGACAGACAGTCTAGTTGTGCCACTACTAAATACTCAGGGTAACAAAAACGATTATAGTACATGCCGACAGCAATACACATGGTACACAACCATATATAGAACGTGACAAACTTCAAGCTACCATAATATGGATATGAGGCATACAGTATTCACGCAATTTGATAGATTTGAAAATGCTGTTTATGTCATCATAATTATATCATTCTTTTCTTGTTATATTTACAATATTAGCTTTCAATTACGGAAACCGATACATTTTGTATAATTAATGTTTTTTTGTGTACAGTATATTAATCATGTTTGATTCATCATTGCCTTGTATAATACTGTCCTTTTCACTTATGATGGAGAGGTTTGCTGGAGAAATTATATGGTGTCTAATCAGGTTCAGCCACCCAACTGGACTGTTTTGACAATACCAAAGCGGCATCCTTGTTGTCATGTCTTCGTGTACTGCACTTCAATAAGATTGTTTTTTTTTAATGTTGGGACTGTTGGGTAATAGTTGTTGTCCATGTATACTGCATCTCTAGAGCCTCCATTAGCCAGATATATTTATTTCCTTTGAAATGTAATATTTAATCATTACACGATATGATTGCCATTGCGAGGTAATTTATCTTTATATATACGTCTGACATGTATATAAGTATCTAAGAGATATATTTACTTATAATCCTAGTAATTATATGCAATTTGTTCAATATAAGGCAACATTATTTTTATATTTGGCGGCCATCTATGATTTCTGCTATTGGTAGTTATCTAATTGTATTCCTAACTTAGTAAAAACGTTCATAGTATACATAACGTCAGTACTTTTATTCCAATTTACTACGATATGACATCGATGTGCAATTATATATTTAATTATTATTCTCTGTGATGATCGTCATGGATAATTTCTGTATATATGGCGGCCATCTTGGACTTTCGCTCTTCACAAATGTGTCTAGTTACTATCAAATTTATTGTAAGCGTTTATCATGTCAATATATCCAAGATTAGTATACATGTTGTTTTCATATGGAGTGTACGTGGAGCAGTCATATGCAAAATATCATGTTACGTTTGGCGGCCATGTTGATTTTTACCATGTAACAGTGAATTGAAATTTAATGTTGATCACTTATCTCGATAAGTCAAGTAAATCCACTTTATGCTGTTAATGTATGCTAATACCTCATGTGGAAACAACTATATATGACACACTATAACTGTTTGGCAGCCATTTTGCATTTAAATTTCTCAAAATGATCAAAGATGACATAGTGTCATCAGTCGGATTCTTGATGTTGATGATCTGCGCAATCAAAATCGCCAATAAAAAAATAAATTGTATTCCAAATAAAGTTAAGCTCCTGGATGGAACGTGCCATACACTTGGCTGACAGACTATCTGACATCTGAGCGGGAAACCCCCACATACGTCAATCGATTTCATTGGTCGGTTACTTTGCAGATTTCCGATATTGTACCTCGGAAAAAAGATGGCGACGGTGATAAACTGAACGTGTTATGCACGCTGTTTTACAAAGAAATGTTGAGAAATAACTAGTAAGGAAAGTAGTTGCATATACATTATGAATGAAATTTGGTGTATTAATATTATTTAAACGTATTGTCAGATAATTTCGGTATCGAACAGTTCACGAAGTGTCGAAATTATGCGCGTATTCGTATCGAGTATTCGAGTTTAGATTTCGCTATGTGATCCAATGGGATGGAAGCCAGTCTCTATAGCAAAGAAAATAAAAAATGAAAAAAGTCAGATAATGAAAAATAGAAGTTAAGCATGATATAGAGACATGACATGTTAGTCTATTCACGCACCTGTCTGTCAAATACAGAATCCAACATTGTCGCAAATTTAGCTCGCTATGTTAACGTGTGTACACAATGCCACTTAGACTATAATCTGATGTCGGTTGTAAGCTCTCGTTTCGCGAAATAACTTTATCCAACAATTCATGTAGCCGCTATTGTGGTCGAAAATGTAACTTTTCTGTCAGTGCCTAACATTTTGATCTTACTGTCCGCCATTTTGATTCCTGAATTGTGGGATTGTTTGTCTTTGTAAATTTACGTAAAGGAGTTTATCATGCCGCTAATGATTAAGCGTACACACGATAACATTGTTCTAGTACATATTTCATATACTATGTATTAATTGTGTTTTGCATGCTCTGTCTGAGTGTTATCTGTCAGTTTCTGATATTTATTTGATAAAATTGAATGACAAATTCGTATCTGCTGACGTCACTAAGAACATAATCTGTGATGTCATTTGCATAATTTGATGTCATTTCCGGCTCGTGCATTTTTGGCCAAATGGCCAATTTTGGGCCAGAATGGCCAATAATTGGCCAAGCGACCAATTTTTGGCCACTGTGGCATGGGTATATAAGGAGAGCGAAATCTGCCATTCGGCACTCTGGCATTTTAGATCTCACAGATAACACCTCCACGTTACAATTCGTGCGAAAATGATGTCCTCAGAATTAATTATAAGATGATAATAAGCGTTGTACAGTTCTCATAGCAAGAACAATTAATTATTTTAGTGTAATTTGATCTCGCCAGAGTCATTTGGACATTATTTAACCCCTGAGAGGGTCCTTTTAGCGACATAGGACATTTCTTTCACCTGTTTATGGTCCCTGAGACCCCACCTGCGATATATTAACGTTTCATGGGTCTCCACAGACCCCATTAGTCATAACTACTAAAGTGAGCATGCATATTTGCCTGAACGCGAACGAAATCTTGTGGAGAGCAAATTCTACCTCTCGAACCACCGTGTTGCCGGTGTTTACACTGCCTTTCGTTAGTATTGATAGTTGCGGTTTTTACTGAATAATTATTATAAACAGTTTTATAATAGTCTATCCACACGATAGTTTACTTATTGTAGTACGGACGAATGTACCGTTCATTTGAACCATCTCTCGGATATCTCTTTTGCTGACTAAAATTAATAAATAATTTAATTTATCTAGTCTATTATCTGTTCCCTGGACTGTCAGACGGCAGCTACACCCGTCTTCACATACATACAGACGTGCAGCGTTTAGTCCAGATCTGAGAGACACAGGTTGCAGGCTACACATATCTACTGATTGGCAACTATAGGCAGACGCTACCACATTTGTCGGCTAAATCGGTCATCTATAGCCCGCAACGCGTGTTAGAGGATACTGGGTAGTATACGCACTGCAAGGGTTTGGAACAGCGGGCAGGAGCTTGCAGCACACACGTAGCATAGACAGGGTCATATGCGGGGTCATATGTACGCACCACTACCGGCGCGTAACAATATTACACCATACAGCCTGTGTAGAATCACAATAACGTATTTGTCATACCGTAGATCCTTTATTTGACCGTATAAACATATCTTTTCTGTTAATATTTGCGTTTTTTCAGGAAGAAAAATAATCCGGGATTCGATTTTCTACCGTCAGTCTTAATATAAAGGCGTAAATGAACATTTAATTTTTTTATTAAACGAAAAAAAACTAAATATGGAGTAAGAAATCCATCGAAAACGACTTTATGACAGTTTTTTTATATCGTGTAATTTAATTTATATTCCACTGCTCTATCGATCTGCTCTCCCTTTGGCGCCTCTAGAAGAATGCGACTGGTTCCCAAACATTCGCTGTCATTGCTATGCCGCGTTTCGTGCGTGGAACCCATAGTTTGTGACCTAAATATAGCCGTGTCACGAAGCTTGAGATTTGAAAACACTAACGGGACAGTTTGGCTAATTTTTCGCTCATATTTTGATGAGCGAAGAATATTTATGGAAAAATAAACAATAACGACTGGTTTCGAGTGCACAATTTGTTACTTGTATTGATCAATTCGTGGGTTTATTGTGTTTAGTGAGGAATACAATTCGCAATCGCGAGACGCTTGCAAAATGTGTCTTCATTGGACGCGAGGCGCCGGAGGGGAATCGCAATTCCTCTATGTCTGACGGCCTTGGCAGGTCATATAATATATATGACCAGGCAAGCTAGCCAATCAAAAGCCGAGAAACTTATCTGCGGTATGACAAGTATTATTATACCAGCTGCAATTCCGTATGACATTTCATATACACGGACAGTATGGAACTATAAAAGGGCCGACTTTGATAAATTTAATGACTTAATATCCGGTTGTGATCGGAGTGTTTTGAATAATGGCAGTGTAGATGATGCATCTGAATATTTTACAAAGAAGTTCATTGAGTTAGCTAAACAATGTATTACATGCAGTCAAGTCACAGTACGGCCTAACGATAAATCATGGTATGATTCTGAAATCCGTCGAATAAGCAACTTAAGAGATAAACAAAGGAGGAAGGCAACACATTCCGGTAAGGCAAACGATTGGATTAAATATAAAACACTTAGGAATAAAGTTAATAATATGAAAAACATGCTAGAGAAGCTTTCTATAATAATATTGAACTGAATTTAACAGAACAAAACGTTGCTTCTGGAAACTAATCCGTCATTTTATGAAAGATAGTAAATCAGGTGGTACTATCCCTCCTTTAAAAAGAAACAATGGTACCAACGTTAATCACTTTTATTCTGATATTGAAAAAGAAAATTGCCTCAACACTTTTTTCGTTTCAATATCGACGGTTAATGATACTAACTAAACTCTGCTGCCGTTTAGTTTAAAAACGGACCAGGTTCTAGATATGATAATTATACATGAGTCTGAAGTTAGTGACATACTAAAAATATTGCAAACAAATAAAGCTTGTGGAAAATATTTAATTAGTCACACAATGTTGAAAGGAACAGTTGCCACTGTTTCAAAATCGTTGGCAACCCTCTTTAATAGATCTATAAACGAAAGTCATTTTCCAACGGAATGGAAATCAGCAAATGTAATACCCCTATTTAAGAAAGGTTGTACACAGACTCCTTCAAAGTATCGTCCGATATCTCTACTAAGCTGTGTAGGAAAAGTAATGGAAAGAATAATGTTCAAACATATTTACAATCACTTGCATACAGAACAGTTAATATATGATAGACAATCTGGTTTTTAGCCAGGCCACGCTACGGTATATCAACTTATAGATATCTACCACCAAATATGCCAGGCACTTGATGCACGACAATCTACTTGTATGGTATTCTGTGATATTTCTAAGGCGTTTGACGGAGTGTGGCAAAAATTATTATTATTTAAGTTGAGAAAACATGGAATAAATGGTCTCATATTTTAAACTGGATTGAAAACTATTTTTACTAATAGGACTCAATCCTTATCTATACGTTCCACATCTTCAAATACTAAACCAATAACCGCTGGTGTGCCGCAAGGTTCGGTGCTTGGAAAATCATAAACATCTTGGTCTAACACTGAGCAACAATGGGAAATGGCATACACATATAAATAACATTATTAAGTCGACCTCGAGAGTACTAGGCATTATGCGCAATCTAAAATTTAAAATAAGTAGGAAAGCACTTAACCAAATATATGTTTCTTACATGCGACCTATTCTAGAGTATGCTTCATCAGTTTGGGATGGTTGTGAAGAATATGAAAAGGATTCATTGGAAAAAATAAACGAAGCCGCTAGAATAGTAACTGGCTTAACACGATCCGTATCGCTAGAAAACCTAAAACAAGAAGTAGGCTGGCAATTATTATCAGTTCGACGAAGTGCACACAAATTGTCAAGTATGATCAAAGCCAACAACAATCAATTACCTAGTTATGTTTCGAATCTTATACCTCCTCCCGTTAATAACATAGCTATTTATAATCTTAAACACAAAATGATATTAATATTCCAAACACACGACTAGAGGTATACAAACGTTCTTTCATACCATCTTCTGTACGCCTTTGGAATGATACTGATCCTATGCTGAGAAATGCTGACAAACTTAGACAATTCAAAACAGTATGCACTGAATATTTATATACACAGTACGATGTTCCTCCCTGTTATTTAGAAGGAAATCGATTGTTATCCGTAATGCATGCGATAATTCGTAATACATGTAGTAGTCTAAATGAGGATCTTTGTAATAACCATATTAAAGACACTCCCTTTTGCGATTGTAGTGAAGAAGTAGAAGTTGCAGAACACTATTTCTTTCAGTGTCCGATATATTGTGCACAGCGTATAGTTTTGCGCCAATCATTGCTGCAGCTTTATCCTTTAAATACGGTCATGTTGTGTTTTTATTTTTTGTTTGGCTAACTAATTGTCTCGGACTTCAGCCAGACCTGTGTCACGTAGCAAGCATTGGCACAATCGTATATTAACTTTAAGCCGGTATACGGCGATAGTACCTATGCGCTACCAAAGCAAGTCAATGAGTGTATCTGCTATTGACAAGCCCA
>CM055276.1:68319581-68355805 GCA_029237695.1 Conchocele bisecta | reverse complement strand
TCAATCAGTGCGCGAAACAAAAAAGGGAGATAACTGAAAAATTAGCTATGCAAGAGTTGTCATTCTTGTGCGCGACACACGTTCTGGTCGTTGTCTATGCATGTGTGAAGTTTCATGAAAATATTCCAAAGGGTGGTCGAGTTATGCTCCGGACACGAAATCAGTGCGCAAATAAAAAAAGGGAGATAACTAAAACATTAGCTATGCAAGAGTTGTCATTCTTGTGCGCGACACACCTTCGGGTCGTGGTCTATGCATGTGTGAAGTTTCATGAACATATTCCAAAGGGTGTTCGAGTTATGCTCCGGACAAGAAGTGTCTGCGGCAGACGCGGACGCGGACGCGGACGCGGCCCGCTGTCAAATCCATAGTATCCCCCGACGGAGTCCGGGGGATACAATTAGTACTTTGTGTGTGTAACGTTGTGTCAATGCATGGACTATTTCTATTGGTGGGGTGGTTACTTATTACACGAATAAGCCTAGCCTATTGAACACAGCAGCTGTAGTCGTAAGCTATCGTCCAGCAATTCCTGTGATCTTTTGAAGGCTTCTCAAGCACGGCTATGCGTGAACCATGTGTTTAGCACGATGTATTGCGTTAGTTTCCTGTTTGCATACGTTCTCATCATGTTCATCTATATCCTTTGTGTATCTTGTTCTCTATTGTGTAAACATAATCATTGATCCTTTAGACACACATACGAATACGACTTGTATTCATTTTGTAACACATTATGGCTGCCATCTTGAATTTCACATTATACATTGACTCTTCATTATCAATATTAATATAAATAGATTAATTCGCGAGTCAGACCTGTAGCCTATTTCACCAAGTACATTTATTGTCATTAAACCATACACATATATATAGCATTGGTGATTATATTTTGCGGCTGTTTAATACATTATGTAGTACTTTGTGTGTGTAACGTTGTGTCAATGCCTGGACTATTTCTATTGGTGTGGTGGTTACTTATTACACGAATTAGCCTAGCCTATTGAACACAGCAGCTGTAGTCGTAAGCTATCGTCCAGCAATTCCTGTAACATTTTGAAGGCACTGCTATGCGTGAATCATGTGTTTAGCATGATGTATTGCGTTAGTTTCCTGTTTACATACGTTCATCATGTTCATCTATATCCTTTGTGTATCTTGTTCGCTATTGTGTAATCATATTCATTGATCCTTTAGACACACATAAGAATACGAATTGTATTAATTTTGTCACACATTATGGCGGCCATCCTGAATTTCCCATTACGCATTGACTCTTCATTATCAATATTAATATAAATATATTAATTCACGAAAAAGACCAGTAGCATATTACACCAAAAGTTCAAAGTATATTTTACTTGCTATGTACACTTTGAGGGAGAAATTTTCCATTTAAAGATACATTTATTAATTTTTATTATACTGACTTTATTACATTATCACAGCCATTTTTGCTGTAATAATGTAATAAATTTAGTATAATAATTCTGCACCCTTTTAATAATCAAATGAATGCAGTTATTAGTTCTATATGAAATAATGCATTTCGGGAAAAATAACTGATTACTCACTCAAAGTATACTTTGTTACATAAGTATACTTTGCAATGTTGGTGAAATAGGATACTGATCATAGACACCGACAGTGTTTGTCTACTGTGCATGGCATTTAATAATTTAATATATTGCAATCATGTGTTTGGAACATATATGTGGCGACCATCTGGCATCTTCCATTAGACATTGAATATTCTATATAAATACTAATATAAATATATCCGTTAACGAGAAAAACATGATTACATACGCCGACGGTGTTTGTCTACTGTGCATGGAATTTAATATATTGCAAGCATTGTGTTTTAGGAATATATGTGGCGGTGTGGATGATTATGTTTCTTAATTAATTGTATTATCTATTGAGTGGCATATATGACAATTGGGAAAACTGTGTGATTTTGTACCTAATAAAATGTGCGATATATCATACACATTCTTGTTTATAGATACCTATATGATGTCGAAGATTAACGAAATGTTCAGAGCAAATGCGGAATAGAATTGAACATGTCGTCAACTTTCAACGTCATTTAGATAAATACGTATTACAATGTCCGTAATTTTTGTTTGTATCTTCTACAAAATCACATGGCTTGTCTCATACGTAGCCAGTGGCCACTAGTTCACGTTAATTAACATTTTCACCTTCGCATGAAAACATGGCATTGGCTGTTAGTAGTAATGGGTGACACTATGGCACGGTTTTTTAACATGTGTTTTTTACATAGACGGATTATACCCTTGCACCGGTTGTCTATGTAAACACCGGTTAATGCTATAAGATATCTGGTTCGGCGAGGTGTAGGCGTACCGTAGGAAAACGTCATACAACGCGTGATAGCTTAACTCCGCCTCTCGCCGTTGTGGTATGTCTAAATATCCGCCGCTGACTTTTCGGCTGACTGCTGAAAAGACAGCGAGGTAGACATCGAAAAAGAGGCACGAGACCGATGTCTCATCGGGGAGTCGTAGCTGTAATATGCAATGAAGTAAGAAGTATGGTGGGCTAATGAATAAAATGAAAACATAAAAAACAATAGTCCATAGAACCCAGTAAAACAAATATATAGACACATCGGACTACACAAAAAGTGGATTATGTTCTCAAAATGAAAACATATATAGATATATATATTGGTCTGCTGATTTATGCTGAATACTGGTTCATGATGGTCCCGGTACAGTACACACGTCTATGTGTATAGATGCTGGTGGGCTATTGCTGATGATTCTTATTGGACATCTGGTTCATGTAGGTCCCGGTACAGTCCACATGTCTGCGTGTATATATCCTAGTGGGCTATAACTGGTGGTTCTTATAGGAAATCTGGTTCATGTAGGTCCTGGTACAGTACACATGTCTGTGTGTATATATCCTAGTGGGCTATAACTGGTGGTTCTTATTGGACACCTAGTTCATGTAGGTCCCGGTATAGTCCAAATGTATATGTGTGTAGATCCTAGTGGGCTATAGCTGATGATTCTTATTGGACATCTGGTTCATGTAAGTCCCGGTACAGTCCACATGTCTGTGTATATAGATCCTAGTGGGCTATAACTGGTGGTTCTTATTGGATATCTGGTTCATGTAGGTCCTGGTACAGTCCACATTTCTGTGTGTATATATCCTAGTGTGCTATAACTGGTGGTTCTTATTGGATATCTGGTTCATGTAGGTCCCGGTATAGTCCACATGTCTGTGTGTATAGATCCTAGTGGGCTATAACTGGTGGTTATTATTGGACATCTCGTTCATGTGGGTCCTGGTACAGTCCACATGTATGTGTGTATAGATCCTAGTGGGCTATAACGGGTGGTCCTTATTGGATATCTGGTTCATGCAGGTCCCGGTATAGTCCACATGTCTAGGTGTATAAATCCTAGTAGGCTATAACTGGTGGTTCTTATTGGATAGCTGGTTCATGTAGGTCCTGGTACAGTCCACATGTATGTGTGTGTATATCTAGTGGGCTATAACTGGTGGTCCTTATTGTATATCTGGTTCATGTAGGTCCCGGTACAGTTGTACCATATGTATATGTGTATAGATCCTAGTGGGATATAGCTGATGATTCTTATTAGACATCTGGTTCTATTAGGTCCCGGTACAGTCCACATGTGTATGTGTATAGATCCTAGTGGGATATAGCTGATGATTCTTATTAGACATCTGGTTCTATTAGGTCCCGGTACAGTCCACATGTGTATGTGTATATATCCTAGTGGACTATAACTGTTGGTTCTTATTGGATATCTGGTTCATGTAGGTCCCAGTATTGTCCACATGTCTGTGTGTATTGATCCTAGTGGGCTATAACTGGTGGTTTTATTGGACATCAGGTTCATGTAGGTCCTGGTACAGTCCACATGTCTGTGTGTGTAGATCCTAGTGGGCTATAACTGGTGGTTCTTATTGGATATCTGGTTAATGTAGGTCCCGGTACAGTCCACATATCTATGTGTATAGATCCTAGTAGGCTATAACTGGTGGTTCTTATTGGATATCTGGTTCATGTAGGTCATGGTACAGTCCACATTTCTATGTGTATAGATCCTAGTGGGCTATAACTAGTGATTCTTATTGGACACCTGGTTCATGTAGGTACCGGTACAGTCTACATGTCTATGTGTATAGATCCTAGTGGGCTGTAACTGGTGATTCTTATTGGACATCTGGTTCATGTAGGTCCCTGTACAGTCCACATGTATATGTGTATAGATTATAGTGGGCTATAACTGGTGAATCCTATTGGACATCTGGTTCATGTAGGTCCTGGTACAGTCCACATGTCTATGTGTGTTGATCCTAGTGGGCTATAACTGGTGGTTCTTATTGGACATCTGGTTCATGTAGGTCCCGGTACAGTCCACGTGTCTATGTGTATAGATCCTAGTGGGCTATAACTGGTGATTCTTATTGAATATCTGGTTCATGTAGGTCCTGGTACAGTCCACATGTCTATGTGTGTAGATCATAGTGGGCTATAACGGGTGGTTCTTATTGGACATCTGGTTCATGTAGGTCCCGGTACAGTCCACGTGTCTATGTGTATAGATCCTAGTGGGCTATAACTGGTGATTCTTATTGGATAGCTGGTTCATGTAGGTCCCGGTACAGTCCACATGTCTGTGTGTATTGATCCTAGTGGGCTATAACTGGTGGTTTTATTGGACATCAGGTTCATGTAGGTCCTGGTACAGTGCACATGTCTATGTGTATAGATCCTAGTGGGCTATAACTGGTGATTCTTATTGGATAGCTGGTTCATGTAGGTCCCGGTACAGTCCACATGTCTGTGTGTATTGATCCTAGTGGGCTATAACTGGTGGTTTTTATGGACATCAGGTTCATGTAGGTCCCGGTACAGTCCACATGTCTATGTGTATAGATCCTAGTGGGCTATAACTGGTGATTCTTATTGGACATCTGGTTCATGTAGGTCCCGGTACAGTCCACATGTCTATGTGTATATATCCTAGTGGGCTATAACTGGTGATTCATATTGGACATCTGGTTCATGTAGGTCCTGGTACAGTCCACATGTCTTGTGCATATATCCTAGTCGGCTATAACTGGTGATTCTTATTGAATATCTGGTTCATGTAGGTCCTGGTACAGTCCACATGTCTATGTGTATAGATCCTAGTGGGCTATAACTAGTGATTCTTATTGGACATCTGCTTCATGTAGGTCCCGGTACAGTCCACATGTCTATGTGTATAGATCCTAGTGGGCTATATGTGTGATTCTTATTGGACATCTGGTTCGTGTAGATCCTGGTACAGTCCACATGTCTATGTGTATAGATCCTAGTGGGCTATAACTGGTGATTCATATTGGACATATGGTTCATGTAGGTCCTGGTACAGTCCACATGACAATGTGTATAGATCCTAGTGGGCTATAACTGGTGGTTCTTACTGGACGTCTGGTTCATGTAGGTCCTGGTACAGTCCACATGACAATGTGTATAGATCCTAGTGGGCTGTAACTGGTGATTCTTATTGAATATCTGGTTCATGTAGGTCCTGGTACAGTCCACATGTCTATGTGTGTTGATCCTAGTGGGCTATAACTGGTGGTTCTTATTGGACATCTGGTTCATGTAGGTCCCGGTACAGTCCACGTGTCTATGTGTATAGATCCTAGTGGGCTATAACTGGTGATTCTTATTGGATAGCTGGTTCATGTAGGTCCCGGTACTGTCCACATGTCTTTGTGTATATATCCTAGTTTGCTATAACTGGTAATTCTTATTGGACATCTGGTTCGTGTAGATCCTGGTACAGTCCACATGTCTATGTGTATAGATCCTAGTGGGCTATAACTATTGATTCTTATTGGATATCTGGGTCATGTAGGTCCTGGTACAGTCCACATGTCTGTGTATATATCCTAGTGGGCTACAGCTGGTGGTTCTTACTGGACATCTGGTTCATGTAGGTCCTGGTACAGTCCACATGTCTATGTGTATAGATCCTAGTGGGCTATAACTAGTGATTCTTATTGAATATCTGGTTCATGTAGGTCCTGGTACAGTCCACATGTCTATGTATATATATCCTAGTGGGCTATAACTGGTGATTCTTATTGGATATCTGGTTCATGTAGGTCCTGGTACAGTCCACATGTATGTGTGTATATATCGTAGTGGGCTATAGCTGGTGGTTCTTACTGTACATCTGGTTCATGTAGGTCCTGGTACAGTCCACACGTCTATGTGTATAGATCCTAGTGGGCTATAACTGGTGATTCTTATTGGATATCTGGTTCATGTAGGTCCTGGTACAGTCCACATGTATGTGTGTATATATCCTAGTGTGCTATAGCTGATGATTCTTACTGGATATCTGGCTCATGTAGTTCCTGGTACAGTCCACATGTCTATCAGGTCAATGTGACTTAGGACTGCAGAGATATAAGGTATTTAAAAACTTTAAACGCATATTTCGGACGAACGCACGGACGGACGGAACACCCGGACGTCATTGTGATCACTATGTCTCGCTTTCCGCAAGAGGGCTCGACACAAACTCATTACCTCATTATATGATATAGTGTATCAGTTATACAAATGGTGTTGGTACACACAAAGACAACACTAAAGAAAATGCCAAATAATCAATACATTTATTGAACACACACACACACACATATTACATATAATTTATTTTTGTTCATACGGGCATATACAAATAAGATAATCAACTTTATCAAACACGAGTTCACTGAATATGATTTCTATATTTAAATAGTCACAGATTATTATAACATGTTGTTAGAAATCTCAGAGGTAAAGGGAAGCCGTTTCCCTACTTTCCTGAAAAATTGTCCTAGCATTTGAATGTCATTTACAATACAAAACAATTGTTCGAAATCATATTCGGCAAACTTAAAATGTTCCTTAATAGTTTATATGGCACCGGCTGAGAAAAGGGAACTTTACAATATATGCGACCGAGTAGCCGCAGATCAGCCTGCATTCAGCTCAGTGCATACACTGGTCGTTAATCCATCCATGGAGTAGCATTAGTAACACCAGTAAAACAAATACATGGCCCATGTGTTAAATACATAAAATATTTTCACAATACAGTGGATGTCCAGAAATTCCTGAATGAATGCTATGAATGTAATTAGACACTTGGAGTCAAGTGAAGCGTGGTTCAATTTGTTCGGTTTTGTTGTTTGGTGTTTAACGGCCTATAACAGACTAGCATTCAACACCAGCTACTCTGGCACAGAAGACACTGCAATAGCCGGGATGACTTGCAGAATGTAAGCTCACTTGGTGACTTTAAGCTCACCCCGTCTCACATGCCCTCCAAAAAATCCGTCTCCTTCTTTATACCGTTCTTGGCATGTAAAACATGCAACGATTTTGAAACTATGGGAATATAGTCTGTTTGCTGTCTTTCTCCAATATGTTTCTTGCCGTAAGCAGATATATGTATCTTGGAATTTCATTACAACTGAGTCCGGAGGACGAATCCGGAGGACGCAATACTAATGAAACTCCAAGAAAAAATACTCCAAACTTGTTGGCTGTTGTTGGCTGTTGTTGTTCTTCACTGCTAGAATGCAAAGAGTTACGACAGCTGATCGGATGTTATATTTCTTGCTACAATATTACATTTTGTCATCGGACAGCCCAATTATGACACACATGTATATTTCATATACATGAATGTCCCCCAAATTTCGGGTACATAAAAATTACTCCATCCACCTTCTACACAGTTGGCATTATTTAACCCATTAAAGACAGGATACAATTATAGTAGTATGAAACTTTTTAGGGGGAAAAATCCTATTTTCTTTATTTCGTCTCAAAAGTATATGTTATTACGATTCATTTGAACCGTCTCGACGAGACGGTTCAATCGAGTGGTAACAACATATACCCTTATGGAGAAATAAACAAAATAATGATCTTTTCAACAAAAATTATCGTATCCAATTAGACTGAAATGGGTTAATAGTGTGTTGTAAAGACGCTGTCGCATGGGCTAACTCTATTTTCTGGGTCATGGGTCCTAGACATTCGAATGCCACACAAACACAACCCTGTAATATATACACTTCCATGCAAAATGGACATTGGTTTATAGAAAAGTGAAGGTGAATGGATTTTACGTTCCAGCTACAGCTATGGTCATGTAGCGACGGCACCACAGTTTCAAGTCTCATCCGACAAAACCAATGGGATCGAAATACTATGAAGGTATTTTCATGGCCTGGTAGTATAATTGTGTACTGAAGTGGATGATTTAAAAAGATCATCCAACGATCTTGAGCAATATGGCAGACGTAACAATCTGCGGATATCTAACATGATGCTGGGCCACCCTGGGGCTACGGAAACTGACGTGACTGAACATACAGTGCGATTCATCAATGACAACGTACTGAAAGCAAATGCTACTGGATCTGAAGCTACACCCATAACCGCAGACGACATCGATCGCTGTCATCCAATTGGACCGATGCGGGGTGGGAAACGCAACGTTATTGTGAAATTCAACAGATATCACACTAAACAAACAATCTATCAGACGAAGTCTAATCTAAAGGGCGATAACCAAAGACGCTACATCACAGAGGATCTCACGCGTAACAACTACAGACTGGTTCAAGAACTAACTCGGCTCAAACGGGCTGGTAATATCACGGCTTTCTGGACCAGAGACGGTAATATTTAAGCGAAGAAATCATCTGATGATCGACCAAGCAAAATTCGTACGGAATACGACATAAATGACTTGACTGGGCGACAAAATCGACCACCTGCGCGTGTCGCTCGCCGTGAAAGTGACTACTGTGGTCACCACAAATGGACCACTAACTTCATACATATAACTTAGGTATGGTTGTTACGTCGCTTGTGAAATTAGGCTAATAACCCGGTCACACCAGAACGTTTTAGGCCAACGCGTGAGTAACGTGTTAAAAATTGTTGATACGCTGGCAAACGCTGAACTTTCACAGAAAAATCGTTGATAACGGGTTCATAGCGTATGCCAGCGCGTGAGTAGCGTGTGAGGAACGCGCTCAGCGTGTGAGGAACGCATCACTGATTTATAGATAAAGTATGACAGCGTATCGCCAGTGATGAAGAGGTACCAGCGGCAGGCTATATATATTTACACATCGACTCTATTGTTTGTCAGAGGTTGGTAAGCAACTTTAACACCTCTGTAGACAAAAGAAAAGTTTGCATCTATATGCAAACCTGGGCACGAAAATGCCTCACGGCAAACCACACGTGTGTATATGACCATCGTGTGAATTGATAGCTTGACACGAGGAACACCGCCTCAGAAAAGCGGTCTTACGATGGCTAGCGTAGCCCGGATCATTCTACGCATCCGCGTAGTTTAATCATCGCATGTGTTGGTCGCCATTCGATCAATACCATTTCCGATATTTAATACATGTCACCAATGTAGTAGTTGTTGATGTTTTGCGATCAGCGGAATGATTACATGTACATGTAGAACATTCAACGCTAATTTGGATGGTGAATGATGATAAAGGTACATATATTCGCCTTACAAATGTTGCAAGGTCCTTCTCCGTGCCAGTATGTAATCACAAATCGTGTCAATGCCGTGGACAGATGTATAAACAAAACGTATATATACAGACGGGCGGCAGAAATGTATAAACTGTAATGTAGAACATTCTTGAAATACTTTAAATAAAAGCTTACCTGGTGATTCTCTCACATGTAGTATACAGTATATTTCTGTTTACGTATAGTTTAGCACGTGGAAAGACAATTGTCAACGACAAAAATAGGGATATAATTGAGGGGCGTTCAGTAAGAAACAGAAACGTGTTATAAACCTACACCCACTCGTGAGAGAGAGAGGATCTTACTTGCGTGATGATTTACTTTGATATTTATTAACGTGTTTACTGATGTCATAAGAGGCTATGCTGAGTTTCTTTATAAATCAGTCAAGGAGCTTTAATAAATATAATATTACATCAACACAAATGTTAGATTTGCTTTATCATGTTTATTGCACATCATCATACTAAGCATATACTGGTTACCCAGCGGGTTGTATTATGCCCGTCGGATTTGCACATTTATTACACTAGTTTATAATGATATTGAATATAAACTAGTGTCGGCCTTTTAGAACATACGAGTCGAACTTAAGCTATGTGTATTGATAACTTGTGATCAGTGCATATTTAAGATACAATAACATAGCTGTAACGCTTTTTTATGGCTCGAGAACATTGTTCACTTGATCGCGTTTATACAAAAACAGGGCATAATATGTTTTACTCTACCTATGAAAGTCAAATTTATGCAATATAATAATAAAATGCATGTACACGTGGACTGGCAAACAACTATCATAATGATATTTATGCATTTTGACTGAGAATAGTTTTATTATCGTAAAAAGGGCATGTGTCATTGTTGAATGCAACTGCATGTGCAAAATACAGTGGCTAAACATATGAAGGATTAAGCTGCTAATGATGTGCACTCTACACAGACCCAACTGATGATATATGACAAAAATGAGATGTCCTAACATATTTTAAAGAAACAGTGTCTCGCATGATGTTTCAGATGTTGTCGAAGATATTCAATGTTCTTCTAAGTTTCGCTTTATTGACTCCAAATGCCATATACAAGGACTGTGTGTTTTCTTATATACAATGTACTACAATTGACTCTGATGAAGAGGGGAGATAAGTTGGTAACGCACTTCCGTTCGCTATTTCAGTACCAGGAAACACATTTTGTAAAACATAACATATTTTTTAGTTTGAAATCAAAATACTGTTCCACACATATACTATTTTGCTATTTACAGACACATGTGAAATTAATTAAACTAAATACAAATAGTACCATCGACTGTCAACAAAACTAGAGCTGGCAACGCTATTTATGATTTGGTATAATAAACATATTTTACCAAGACGACTTACAGTCCATGTAAATTTACCATTCAATTATTGTTTACTAAGTTAAACATGATTCATCACTTTCTGCACATACATAAGACAACGTGTCTTTAAATGTAAGTGTTGTTGTAAGTATGCCAATAGTTTTCATTCATTAAATTAATGTCATTTAATTTTATTGGGATCATGTATGTGTTGGGAAATTAATTGTTGAACACCCCTCGTAAGTGACTTTTATAACTGACCACCCAATAATAGATATACGGATTCATATGCTGCACATGCAGGTACAGTTGTACGCACTGCACCAGGCGATGAGAGGCCCTTCAATATCGCTCGTCTGCACATACGTCACCAATGTGTGTGTTTCCAATAGTAGGACAAATACATGCATCAGTAAACTTTCATAATGGTCAGTGTAAGTCCAGAACATGCAAACTGCATTTAATGCAGCCCACAGTGTGTAATACTGAATGTTTGTCCTACTCTGCCAGAGTTAGGTGTTCTATTTATAGCAGATTCCTTGCTAGGTAGAAGAGCGCTATTACAAATATATTCTACATGGCCGGGTGCTTATCACTTCGTCGATGTTTTGACAGAGAACTGTTGAACGTAAACGTGGTGAGCTATGTATACACGTCTAAACCGGACACAATTGCGTTTCATTTATATGGCATTGATTGTAGTTCGTCCATAAGCAAGAGGGGATATAGCGTTTGTCCATGTACTGCGTACGTACGCACATGCTTAGTAACAACTTTCATTTGTCAAAAACTCATGAACCGATTCATCGATTTTGATAATATTTCTTCACAATGTGATCGTGCTTTGCTACGCATGCTACCCACATCCGACCGCCCAAGGTCAAGGTCACTGAGGACTTATGTTCACCTTGTTTGTAATAAGACATATTTGTAAGGCAATAATGTTAAAGTCCTTTATTTCATTATGAAGGCTGCCAGTACGACCCACAGGTGGAAGACTCGGACCTAGGACCTGATAAATGGGTCATTTGTAAACCGTTACCCCACCCAACAATTTTCGTACAATAAACACTATAGGCTATATTGTATATTGTAAGGAAATTGGTGGGTGGGGTAACGTTTTTCAATTGAGCCATTTATTGGGTCATAGGTGCGAGTCTTTCACCTGTGGTACGACCGCCCAAGGTCAAGGTCACCGAAGACTTGTGTGTTTTATTATTATCAAGGCAGACAGCGAGGGCATAGGCTGCGCTTAGCGCTGCCATTTATTGTTGCAGTGTACCTATCTAAGTTGGACATACTGCGAACGACGTCACATGACGTTACCGAACGACGTCATACTAATCAGACACTTAACGTAAACAACGAAAACTGTTTTAAATTTGATTATTGGCTAGCATACTCCGCTCGGAAATGGCCCAGTCTTGCCTCATAAACTGGTATTTCAAACTACACTAGCCTGATATTCTCTGTGAATTAGTATGATTTATGCAAGCCTGTTCCCATGCATATTATACAGCATATTGAGTGCTTGCTTCGTATACAAAAACGTTAGTCGTCAAACACAAATAATAATGAGAAATGTGTCAATGGGGCACGTATAATCCCACTGGCAGCATGCGTACATGGATGTTATTGATCGGCTGTCATAACTGTAGAGACGGTTCCTTTAATGTCAAATGGAAAATCAAAATTTCCACTGAATACAAGCCAACGGTAGTCAGTCAGTAGATGTGTAAGTCAGTTACTGCCATAATCGATGTGTTCATGTGTTTAAACAACCTACATGTGCCCATGAAAGACCTCGCCGCTTCGCGGCTCGATGTTCCATGGGCACATGCAGGTTGTTCAAACACATGAACACCTCGATTAGGGCAGTAACTATTACATACAAATACCCCAACACACTGGATAATACGCTATCAATACGCTAACACACGCTGAACGAGTTACCTGGTCGAGTAGTATATAGGGAGTCAAAATGATACCACCTACAGTGGTATCAGTTTCCACCCCTATATACTACCCCCACCACCCCCGAAAAACCCAAACATTGGTTAACGATGAAATTGTCTCCCTACAGCAAATTTATGAATTTTTTGAGAAAATAATTTTGAATAGAAGGAGTCAAAATGATACCACCTCCAACCAAAAGTTGGTGGTGGTATTGAACGATAAAAAAGTCAAAATCATTAATGCAATTTCAATGTGCCCACGAGTGATAGTTTATATTCCAACACCCCATTTTTCTCCTCCAATATAACTAATTTATTTCGCAGATCAGCAACTAATTCTACCAGCTCTAGTCTACCACGTTCACCTTTAGCCACCTGACAGCGCAGTTGCTTATGTCTACAAAGAGTTTGGGCACTAACGAATTTACAAGGGCATCTGGGGCATTGAAATTGCGGGGCGACACAAGGACATTTTCTACGTCTCGATAGATGCCTTCGTAGATATTCTTTACACGTAAAAGTCTTACAACAAATCACACACTCCATTATATGTATGTATATGTATATTCAATTGGACGTGAAAAAAACATGATGTAAATTGTTCACGTCCAATTGAACAGATACATTTCATAGGCTATAATACAGAAAATATGATAACGCCAGAAACTAGAGCAGAAATCGAAAGTTTGAGAAGAGAAGCCGAATCTCTAGGGATTACTTATAGTAAACGGTTGAGAGTTAGGGGGTTGTCAAAGCTGATAAACGCCACAAAGAATGAGGCGTTTATGAAGCGGTTCACCCGCGCCCACAAACGAGGAGCCTTTAAAGACCTCTAACTAGCAGAGGAAGTTGGTAACAAAATTAAAAAAGAAAGTATTGTTGGGTTAAAGGCTAGTGTAATAAAACCTTCAAGCACCAATTCCAGATTCACAGGTGACCCAATACCAAATAATAAGAACATATCTATCGTTCGCGCGATAGTGGCAGAAGGTGAAGAAATATTGGGGGCTCACGATGAAACATTGGAAAAGGTAGAAAAGGGAAGACGGGTAGTTACATTATCCTTTCGTAAAAACATTGACATTAACGAGTCTGAACGCATGTCCGATAAACTCGCTCCTTATCTAACAACCAATTTTTATTTGAGATATTCATATTCTTACAAGCTAGAACATATGGAGGAAACTAAAAATGGAAAACCTATAACTATAATATTTCACAAAAATCTCGGTAGCGAACCACTATCATCAATGAAAACCGTTAAAACATGGTTGTCAGATAAGGAGCAAACACGAATAATGTCTGATAAAATAGACAGACCAAATACAAAGTGGACGTTTGTAAGATGGGTAGAGGTTTTTTAAAATCGGTATAGAAGTATATCAACCCAGCGAATGTGGTGTATGGTGGTTGAAAAAGGTACCAGCGCACTATAAGGCAATAGGTAATAAACCAATGACAATAGGACTGTTTAATAATCACGCATTTCTGAAGAAAAAAAATTAAAAACCTATCTAAAATTTACGCCTGAGATAATTGCAAACAGAAATTCACGAAAGCGAGTAATATGAAGAGACACGGACCAAAATGTTATGAAAGGTGAGACAAAAGTAATATGTGATGGTAATTATTTAGAGCGCCCGCGTTCGTCGTTCGAGAAAGCGTTTTACCCAAAAAGTTATAACAGTTATGGGGCGTTCGATTGGATGTACTCTGTGGAAAAGTAGGAGGGAATTCACATTCACCACGAACAGTGTGGACATGGGGGTGAACTATGGATTTTAGGAGCTCCAGTAGATGGATACTGTCAAGAAAACAATACAGTATATCAATATCACGGCTGTTACTGGCACGGGTGCGAGATTCATGCAAAGCATAGAAAAGAAGAACGAGCAACCACTATGAGAAGAGATAAATGTATTAGAAGCAAATAATTCAACCTAGTAGTTATGTGGGAATGCGAATTTCAAAGAACGGGTAAAGACATAAAGATCGGTTGCGACACTATTCTTTATCCATATCAGATAGTATACGATTTTGAGGCATATCTCAACCCAGAATTTTAAACTCTCGGTAATAATCTAGAGTACGAAGCTGAGCACGTTCCTGTAAGCGTTAGTATAGGAGATAATTTCTCAGGAACAGTAACTCATATTTGTGATAAAGATCCCGCAAAACTTATAGAACAATTCGTAGAAGATTTAAAAGTCAGGGGAAAATCTATAAGAGAAGAAGTGTGGTCAAGATATGTGTTTAATACAGAACATTTACGTAAATATCAAGTTACACATATCGAACAGTGGATAGAGCAAGTACCGGTTATAGGTTTTAACAGCAGTAAGTACGATATAAACTTAATAAAGAAATATCTAGTAGGCGAACTGGCATCAACAACAAAGAAAGTAATGGTCGGAAAACGGGCAAACGCAACAATATTTCTATTTACTCCAGAGTTTAGATTTCTTGATGTAATACTTTATCTAGGATCTGGTGTAAGTTACGATAGTTGGATAAAAGCCTACGACTGCAAAGGACAGAAATCTTTCTTTCCTTGCGAGTGGTTCGATTCTCCAGACAAACTGGATTACCCAGGACTGCCTGATAAAGAGAATTGGTATTCCAAACTATCTGGGAAAATGTTAATAGATGAAACAGAATTAAGTAAATGTCGTAGAATTTTCGAAGAAAATAATATAAAATCTTTCAGAGATTGGTTGAAATATTATAGCGATTTAGATGTAGCACCGTTCCTAGAAGCGGTGGAAAAAATGTGTGAATTTTATAAACACAGAGGTGTGGATATTTTCAAAGATGCGGTAACACTACCTGGAGTAGCTATACAATATTTATTGAGAGGAACCATTAAAGAACAAAAATCTTCAAAGACGATTATACCGGAGGATGCTCTATATGCACCAAAAGAAGAAACATACGAAATGATGAAAGACGCTCTAGTTGGTGGTCCATCAATAGTATTTACACGATATGCAGAAGCTGGTGTTTCAAATATTAGAGTGGGTTCCAAACCTTGCAAGGCTGTTTTGGGGTACGATGCAAACGCGTTATATTTATCTACGTTAAAGAAAGAGATGCCGTGTGGGAGAAAAACTATACACCATATAGATACCCTACATAACCCTAAATGTATTAAAAAGTTTTGTAAAAGAGTTTTATCTGGAGACTGGTTTGGGTTTTGCGGAGGTGGATATAGAAGTTCCACCCACAAACTTAACAGATAAGTTTTCTGAATTTGTTCCCCAATATTTATAAACAGAGAAGTAGAGGTTGATGAAGTTCCCGCACACATGTTAAAATATTTAAAAGATACTGGCCGAACAAGAGGAGATGGAAATTGGTGGGATCTATGACCGCCACTAATGTATTGCTGTACGCGCCACTGTAGAAATGGTATTTAAAACACGGCCTAGAAATAACTGGAGTCATTGTGTTATAGTTCATGATTATATTAGTGGAAAACCATTCGAATGGTTCGCAAAAGAAGTTACAGCCGCAAGACGAACAGGCGATGTAGAACCAAATAAGAAAGCAGTAGCCGACATAATGAAATTATTAGGAAACTCGTGTTGTGGAAAAATGATAGAGGCAACGGAGAGACATTTAAATACGACATATACACAAAAACTAAACCTGTGTTTTGACAAAGCATTAAGATCTGCATTCTTTGACGATTTGGAAGAGATAGGAGATGCGTACGAAATATCTTCAAGAAAACCTAGGTGTGTGGTAAAGAGACCATTCCATTGTGGAATAGCGGTTTATCAACTAGCTAAATTGAGAATGTTGGAATTTTACTACGAATTTCTAGACAAATACGTAAAAGAGAAGACTTTGAATTAATACAGATGGATACGGATAGTATGTATATAGGAGTTAGTGGAAAAACGATAGAGGAATTGATTAGACCTAACTTACTAGACGAGTTTGAAAAAGAAAAACAAAAATACGGTTGGCGTTCGGATAAATGGAGCGAAAGAGAGCCCGGACTTTTCAAAATGGAATTTAGCGGAGATAGGGCGATAGCGTTATCTAGTAAGTGTTATTTTGTAGAAAAATTTAATTCCACTAATTTTGATAATTCTAAAGAATTAATTAATAAAAACTCTGCGAAAGGAATGTCCAAGAGAACTAACAATTTAAATTGGGATAGATATAAACGAGTACTAAGTGAAACTACAGAAGATGGAAAACACATTATAGATGTAGCACAAAATAGAGGATTTAAAATGAAAGACGGCGTTATGAAAACGTACTGTCAACAAAAATTAGGACTCTCGGCATACTACGATAAAAGACGCGTGTTATCAGACGGAATACATACAGAACCTCTCTAATGATTTATTAATAAATAAATCTAAAGACTCTGATGATCCGGGGGTAGCTGGGTGTCAGAAGGTACCGCAAGAAGTTCTTCGCGAACAAAACCGCGAGATGGACCATCAGCCAAATAGTAGAGCACGGGCTCATCGGGTTTGGTAATAGAGCGATCCAGATGATATACATTCAGAGACCACACGGGATCAGTCGCGCGGCGGCTGCCACCTTCGAGCTCTCCCGGTTGATAGAGGTACCTGACGTCAACATCCGATGGAAGCCGTTGCTCCTCTAAACCAACGGGTCGCCCGCGCGAGACAGCAGAGGGCTTGCTCGTCACATTTTTAGACTTGATGGCATCTACAGGCTTCTTACCTATCAATTTCTGGTCACCTCTCCGTCAGTGCGGAGACCACGGCGGGCAGTCTGGCCACCCACTCGGTCGATCGCGAATGAGGGTCTACAAGTTCTTTGGCATATTGGTGTCCGAACAGCCTCTCAGCCAGGGTTCGATTGAACCGCTCCACGATCCCCTGGTCCCGGTGGATGTTGACGCGGCCGCGTCTGATAGAAAATGTGTGCTTAGACAATATATGAGAGACCGCGCCCATGAACTCGCGGCCGGGATCGACCTGGAGAAGATTCGGCCATTTGAGAGGACTCCTCTTATATATTCGGGAAAGATACTCGGCCACCTCCTTAGACTATTTAGTGGCCAACGGCTCAACCCCCTTATAACGACACGCTACGTAAACGATTGTCAGTGCGTATTTGTACGTCTTGCGACCGACGCGATCGTGAGGGAGAAACAGGAGATCCGCTTGGTGAACTTGGTTCGGCACCGGCACGTCGAATTTCGGGCGCGGAATATTGTGAGGCGCGGGTAAATAGATCTGCCAGATGGCCTGCTTCTTGAGCCATTCCTTGACAGCGTTTTCTGAAACCTTGGTCGTCGCCGCGAGGTTCTTGATGGCCACGAGTCCCTTCCAGTAGCCGCGGGGGCTATAGTATGTGTTCGCTAGCTTGCGCATTAGGCGAACTGATAGTTTGGTATTAAGTTTGCGCGTGTTCATCGTATGCGAAGTATTCTAATATATCGGACAATCTACAACATGCCCTCGTCAGGTCGTCCGGTAACTGCGTCGTTAATAATAAACCTTTGGTGGAAGTCCAATCACGATTGAAGGTTAAGTTCTGAAGGAATTGGGAAAATCTAATTCATCCCTCAACCCAATCGCGATTGGAGTTGAACACGATTGGGAGGAATCTAATATCCGCTTTGCGAAAAGGGTGGCCGCTTTTTCGTCCTCGCGCCACGTCTCGAGAGAATCTCGGGCCAGACGAATCATACCCTTTGCGCCAGCTATACGGTGTTTAAGGGCAGTGTAGCCTACATCGATCATAGCAAAATAAGTTCGTCAACTAACATCGTTCTATATATATATATATATATTTTAAAATATTATAAAATTAATTAATTTGAAATCTCGATTGAATATAGTAGCCGACGAGACCCACCACACCCATTCCCACGACGATGAACGCGATCTGGCGGTCTTTTTGGGGCTCTGACGGTACATAGAAATCTGAAAGTTGGGGCTCGCGATCCAGCGGCGCGAGACTTTTCTGTGGATAGACTTTTCTGTGGAATATGCCAGCGCGTACTCGCGGTTGGCTTCTTCAACGTTCTGGAAAGTTTGCGCAGCGTGATTCTCGCGACGAAGCTCTTCGTTGACCCAGTCCAGATGGGCGGTTCGTTTTTTCGACCACGCTTTCTTTGCGCTATTTAGTTGTTCTACAGCGAAATCGTGACGCTTGCGCTCCTCATCCACGTTTCGAGCTTCTCATTTTTGAGAATATAAAGTTGCTACCGCTGAACGCCAATGCGTTTACAAGCGCACCACCTATCATTATTCCGATCGAAGCCATTTATTTCCATATATTAACAGGTATAATTCCAACTTTAATTAGATAATCTCGGGTCCAAACTGCGGCCGCTACATCTAAGGTCGCGAGCCCTACGTCTCTCACAGTAAAGTCTAATTTGGGAGCGGACCCTCCTAGGGCCATCTTTGATAGTCGAGCATACCCGATACTGAAACCCGATATCACCACGGCGTGATAAAGCGCATTCACTATAATTTTACCATCTTGTTCTGCCATTGTTGATAATTATAATTATTGCATATAAAAGGGATCGCGGTCAATGTTTAAATGGGGCGCATCCAATTGCGATTGGTGTTTCGTAACTGTTGTTGGATGAATTGATGGAGGTTGTTTTTTCGATAAGAATTGGTGTAATAGGGGGTATTTCCACATACACAGGGCACCAACAACTGCCAGACCACCACCAACAACCCAACTCCAATTCGTGAATTGGGGGTGTTGGGGTTCAATCGGATTCGTCCAATCTCGATTGGGTGTTGAGTGTGCTTCCAATTCGTGAATTGGGAGTGGTGTTGCAATTCCAGAAAACTCTGTCTTCAGATGTTTTGCTGTGTCCGTCCCCGATTGCAACGACTGTTTGGCCTCTCGAAGCTCGGCGAGTATTTTATCTTGTTTAACTTTTCGGGTGGCAGCCGCCGCCCGCCCAGCTGCCTGTCTTTTTTTGGTTTTTATGTTTTGCAACCGGATTCGTCCTATCTCGATTGGGTGTTGAGGGCTCCTGTGGAGCTGCAGCAATCCCCGACTGCTCCGATTGAACCCCCAACGTGCTCGGGTTCAACAGTGTTGAAGTTGGAGATTGTGGTTCCGTCACTCTCGCAAGTGTGTCTTGTGTCATCATTTATAATATTAATATTAGAGCTTATAGTTCGTGGCCATATATGTCAAAATTGACAGTGTTACCCGTGGTCAACGCGGTTGTCAGCGGAGCTAAGTATATTCCAAACTTGTGATAAATTGAGCAGCAGGCTGTTCTAAGAGTGTGTCCTATAAAAGGGTCAGTCTCTAGATCGCGAATCAATCCCGCGGTGTTTGGTATTGGTAGAAGTATACTAACGGCGTTGCGTACACATGGATACCGCTGATCCAAGAGTTTTTGTCATCTCCGCACCTAACCTAGATTCGTATCGCGCATACATTTTATCAATCTCCGCATCTGACATCTTATCCACCTGACAAACTGAGAGATGCCTACCGAGATAATGCTCCGATTGTCCCCCAGCAACCAGCGCATCTAGCCGCTCGCGTCGAGCCCCATTTTCATTTTCATTCGTATCGGCAGGTGTTGCACTCAACCCAATCGAAATTGGAGTTGATCCCGATTGCTCTGTCGGAGTTGATGTTTCCTTATCTTTCAGGAAAGATACCGTGTCGGCAGTCGGAGTTGAGGTTTCTTCCATTAGCTGATCGAGAAGTTCGTCGCAGTTCATTATTGCTAATTTTCTTAAAATTAATTTAACTATTCTAACAAGTCTCATAACTTTAACATATTGCCAAGCGCACCACCCGATACTTATGATCACCGTTATGCTCGCAACAAAGCTCGCAGCGGAGCACCAAATTGTTAACATTGTTAACCATTGTTCAGCATTTGTTCAACATTTGTTAAGCATTTGTTCAGCATTGTTCAGCAATTGCTAAGCATTGTTCAGCATTGTTCAGCATTGTTCAGCAATTGCTAAGCATTGCAAGAGCTTATTACTTTGCAAGAAAATTATAAAATTAATTAATTGATAACTTTATAAGCAGTTGGTTGATCAGTCTTTAGCAGAAGCTTGGCGTGCTTAGTTTCAGAAAGCATCTGTCGAACCTCCAGGCGCTCCTCGCGCGTTGGGATAACGTCATTCTCTCGAAGACAGTCATCGAATGAGTCTCGGTCCTTGCAGTGAAAGAGGGCGACCCATTTCGTTTGCTCGCGCAGATCCTTGAGGACGGCGTTGTACTTTTGAGTGGAGATCCATACGCTTTGCCTAGCATGGCGGCCACAAAGTGCGAGCTCGGAGAGCATGTCCTTCTTTTTGGTCATCGCCGCCTTGGCCGCGCAATCATCAATCACGTATAGGGTGGGCTCACCCTGGAATATTTGGTATAAACCACGCAACCAATCGTGAAGCCTATCACCGGGGTCAATAACGTATACCTCAGGGTCGGTCCATATCCACGGGCGCCGCTGATAAGTATCGTTGTGCCGCACAGTGGGACACAGGATCACAATGTGACGAAAGGCATCGCGGTAGGACCCCTCGAGCAAGTCTAGGATGAAAACCGTTTTTCCACATCCTGTCTGCCCACATATTATGGCAGAGTGGGCATCACCAATCGTGAATTGGTATTGATTGCTAATTTTCTTAAAATTAATTAATAAATCGTTAGAATGATTGCTAATTTTCTTAAAATTTATTAAATCAGTAGAGTGCTGAGACGTATCGACCATCTTCGATGTTGAGTTGTGCGTCTGTAATTATATATAAGTACACGTTCAATGGCCCATTTCCATCCGCCTCTTTGGTTATCTGGATCGTCACACCCTCACTAGCGTTCTCAACATGTCGTCCGCTGCCGTGTATTTGGTCGTCGTCGCTGGCTCGCATGTCTAGCCATAACGCGTATTTGGTATTCAGGAACTCCGCGAGGGAGACGGCCGAGAGCTGCAGGTCTTTGGCAACCGCGGCAACCTCCGGAGAGCGCTTAGAGCCGGCAGCAAACTGCTTTCTTACTTCGTGCCACTGCTGGTGCGCGCGAAGACCCGCGCTGTAGAGTTGATTGGGTACTCCCTCGATCGTCACCTCTACCTTTGTGATTTTGGGGTTATAGAATTTGTCGGTTTTTCTAGCCCCGAGCGCGAACCGAGCATCCTCGAACAACATCAGTATACCTTTCATCGAGCGGGCGGGTAGGTTGACATTAATATTCCACAATGTGTCGCTTTTGTATTTCGTCATCTTGCGATGGCGAAGACGTCGGTCGTAAAGTATGGCAACGTGCCCGGCGTACTGGGTTCTGATTAATCGCGCGAGTTTCCGGCATCGAGACCATGTCGTACTCCAGCGAAACATTGTCGATCGTATACGTCGATGCTATGTCTGTGGCTATGAGAACTCTGCCGTAGTCGTTGAACGTTAGTTCGTGTTCGAGGCGGTCAGCCAAAGCACTCTGATAGTAGGGCATGTGACTCTCCAGGAACTCAAAGTCGAGCGGGATGTAGAAGCGGTTGCCGTAAGCGGCCGCGATCGCGTTGTCACTCGCGTTGTTATCTGCCTTGTTATCAGCCCCGATTCTAAGTTTGGTTACGTTCTTATTTTTGCTGGTGTCAATACCCTGATAGACCGCGTTTTCTTGCGCCGTCTTCCACAGGTCCTGATAACAATGGTAGACGTCGCTGTCATCGATCGACATCACCTTATTACCAGAAATCTTTATCATGGTCTTCTTGACGATGGCGCGACCCAGGTTCTGAACGACGGTTCGGTTCGCGTCTGTCGACGTCAGCGAAATAGTGAAAGCGAGGCGAACAGTCCCCGGCACAATGACGTCGTTAGCTCCGAGGTTGGGGAAGCGGACTAAGAGCTGCTGGTTCTGGTCGATCGTCGATGGGTTGTTCGTAATAACAACACTCTGTCTCACGCATTTTGCCCCGAGGGGCTCACGCTGTCTGCGGTATGGATTGAGTTTGCGACCGTATTGACTCGAATACATAATTTAGTGAAACTATTAAACTCGTATGGTTTTGTCTTTAATACATAATTATATACTTATACAGATGGCTGATTACGATATTGACATGGACGAAGTTGGCCGAGACGATTACATCGATAAGGATGATGATGACATAGATGATGATAACGATAGTGAAACGCCCTTCATATAGACTCCAGTTCCAATCCAATCGCAATTGGGGGGATTAGGTGGCGCTATCACTAGTCAAAGTCGGGAATTACTCGAGGGAGCTGTAAACGACTACTACAACAGTTTGGCAGAAATCGGTCTGGTCCCATCTGTCGGCCGTGACTACTCCAAGTTCGAATTGGATCTGAAGGCTAGGTTGCGACTAAAAGCATCATATGTCGAGATCGTCAACATGAATACCGGAAAACCCCTAGCGCTGAACACCATTGCCGGAAACCGGGGCGGTGGCCAAATCGTAAAGAACGAACTAGGATTCGTAGATTGGAAATAAAACAATTATGCCGGCCCGCGCTGTAGAGGCCCTAAATTCTACCGACGAAACGATGGCGAAGACGTCCGCAACAATAGAAACTGTCGAGCTCAGCGAGGTCCCTCGTGTAGCCACCGACGCTATTCACACGGTGGAGACCACATTCAGCGAAATAGACGAAATATTCAACCTCGACCAAGGGTCTAACGATGAACCACCGTTACCTCTTCGCGAATTCCGGGGACTTGATAAGGCTCTGCAAACAGTCTGGGGCGAACTGGTCCTTAACCTCTCCAAACTCACGGCGCTGGATGAACATATCACGATAGAAGAAAGAAAACTTGGGGAAGCCGGTGGCGATAGAGACTCTACCGAGCGGATCACCGAACGCCTGCGGTCGTTGCGGGACGAAAGAGAAGCTCGCTTGCAGGCTGCATCGGCTTGCCGTGAGGCTCTCCGTACACAAATAAATCGGAACCGCGAAACAATCTCGAGGGTCCTGCACGAGGAGACGACACTCGGTGAGCGTCTTCGCACTCTGTTCAGAGAGCAGGGTGTCACGATAGCAAGCATCCTCGTTGATATCGGCATGACTATATCGACCATAGTTCTAGCTTTCACTGGTGGCCACCACCCGCGCCACCACCTACACCAGCACCCGCGCCATCCGGTGGAGCCAAGGAGTGGTTAAAAAGCAATTAAAAGCCCTCGCCAGTCTCCTGGCTAAATCAGCCGAAAAGGCGGCTGCCGCACTACCTGGACTGATCGGAAGCATCGTTTCTTACTTGCTATCTATATTAGCAAAAACGGCCGGATGGCTCGCCAAAAATACTTGGGCTTTAATCGTGGCAATCGCCGGTCTCCTACTTTCACTCTCTCGAGAGTTCCTAAAACCAAAGCGCGCGTAGTCCGATCGCCACGAGGGCAACGACGAGCCCTAAATTCTCCTCCTCGTGTGTTGTGCTTCCAATCTCGATTTGTGTTTCCGCTCCTGTTCCAATTTCAACATAGTTGATGAGTGGATTGGGGGAACTCGATGGTGCATCCAATTTGGGAATTGGGGGTACTTGGTTCAACGGAGTTGAGGGAGGTGTATCCATTTTGGGTTTTGGGGGTTTTACGTAATAGGTTCCACTTACAACTCCGCTCCCGACCGTCTTGGGGGGGGGGGGGGGGGGGGGGGGGGGGTAGTTTGATGATACCCGTGTTCACGTTCCCGTTGCGGCCGATTTTTTGATTGGTGGTTGCGACTACGATCTGATTATTGTAACCGTCAACCGGGTCATCTCGTAGTATCATATTGCTCGGCGCCATATAAAGACCTATTCCAAATGCGTAGTCTACCGGTGTGCGGGCAGTCTGCAAAACGTCTTGATAATTCTGGATCGCCTTCTGGAGGTCCACCTTAGCTGAGATGGCTTCCTCGACAAGTGCCAAGAACTGTTTTTGTGCGTCAAATGCCGTTCCCGTACCCAGTATAGCGCTGCGCGTTTGCTTCTTTGAGGCGAGGATTGCCCATACGTATATGCGAATGGAGTCGTTGAGGCGAATAACCTCGCCCTGCGTAAATCCAGTGCTTTTATCTAACATAAATGTGGTTTACGCATTTCGCATCTGTGGAGTATCACCCAGGTCTAGGTATTCCACGTGGGCTACTTTAGTAGGTAACCAATGACAATAACCGTCTTTACACGCAAGCCCACCAAGCACTTCATCACCGAACGTCAACGTATTCAACTTATAATTATATTTAGTCCATGTTGCCATTTTTCTAACTGGTGGTGGGGTAGCTCCGCGAGCACTTCATAACCCTGAGAAATATGCGGGAACTTTATCAAGATGCCCATCACTAACTAAGCCTTTAATGTGAACTAACCCTAAACTGTTGGTTGGGGTGTATATTTTCTGTCTCCAGTCCGCGTCTTTTGGTACCCCAAATTCGTTACACAATCTTTCGAACGCCTTACGGTCGTATGCGCTGGAAATGGGATCCCAGCCGTCGTCTTGAGGTAGTGGAATACATAGTCCTTTGAGAATCCTCCTAATGGTGTAATACACGTGAAAGTTGTAGACACTTCGGAGCATGACATTCTTGGATGTCAGATGGGCTTGATGTGAAACTCCACATCCGGCCGTTGCGCACCATACAGCGAAATTTAGCTGGTTCTGCCAGTTCATATGGGAAAAATCCCATCTTAGTATTACATCTTGACTAGTAGTCATTGGAACTACATATTTTTCAAACGTGTTAGGGAAATTGGTGGTAAAGCCACTGTCCGGTCTAACTGTTACAGTTGGGTGTACAAGGTGGTTAACAACGTCTTTTTGTGTGTATTTACCTCCGACTGCGTACTTTGCATTAGAGTTAAAGCTAAATGCTTTGGTATCCATTGAAATATATTATTATGTTTGCTACTATCACTAATGTTCAAAAAGGGAGTTGTGAACTTCAAAAGTCAATCAACAACTGCTGCGGAAAACGCCGGGTAGGTCTCAGATCAATCACGTTCACGGTTGGGTGGAAAAACATTGAAACGCTCGAGTTTTTCACATCAGTTGTCGATGGCGTCGACCACGAACCCTACCTCATAGTTCTACCAGGTACTACAGTAACTCGTCCTCATAGACCCATAAGTCCACCAGATGCCATAGTACCTCATGGCCTTTGGAGTTTCGGGGCACTCCAAGATTTTGTCGCGTCGAAGCTTGCTGGTGTAGCCACTCTCGCAGTCTCGAAAGCCACAGGGCTCACGACATTGACCGTTGAGAAAAAGTTAAGGATCTCACCGGGGTTGGGCTCACTGTTAGGATTTAAAATAACATACCCCGCCAACGATGACGGAGTGTTTGATCCGGGCGAGCACGTCGGCACGACCCCAGTAAACTTCGCCGTAACGAAAACTCTCGGGGTGCACCTGGATCGGGTGAACACATCGTACAACGCGGTAGACGAATCCCCCAGCACATTACTAAAAACTGTGCAAGCCATCGATTGTTTCTTTTGCGAGACTGTGACCTTAGACTTCCCTCACCCCGAGATGAAAGTTTTGGAATCGGGACACATCCACGAATTTACGGTCTCTATTCTTGAGGATAAAGGGCGAGTGCTGAAGAACGATTACCCGATTTCGGTCGTCCTAGAAATTTCAAATTAATTAATTTTAAGAAAATTATAATTAAACGCATGTTCGTAATATATATTATCAATATTATTGAAAATGAGTATATACAGACCAGGTAGTTCTTCCGATTGGGTGACAAATATAAATTCAAAGAATTTGGAACCGGCAGAAGGGTGATTCATCCAACAGAGGGCGACTTTTTAACTACCGAAAAAACAAAAGCTTTGATCAATAGAACTATATCGGCGGCCACGGACGAGATTCACAGGAGTCTACTATCACAACTTAGAGTATATGCCCTGGCTGCCACTACACAAAGTCGTGAAGAAACGCATACGGAACTAAACGAATTAGGTGAAAAAATAACCAAAATTCGGGAAGAGGCCCGGTTGGGGATTGAGGGAGTCCTAACGGGTATTGAAAAGCCCGAGAAGACCACCAGGCGGACCTTACGGATGTGTATGGGATGTTGCGCTCAGAGGACTCTCTCATCAGAGAAGCGGCACTTACCGAACTAGGAAAACTAATAACCAAATTTCGGAAAGAGACCCGGTTGGATCTTGATGGAGTCCGAACGGGTATTGAGAAAGTCCGAGCAGACCGCCAGGGTCGGTCCTTAGGTGGGTGTTTGGGGTGTTGTGCTTTCCCAGATGGACTCTTCTCATCAGAGAAGCAAACACTTACTGAACTAGACGGAAAAAAAATAAACCCCAAAAATTTCCGAAAAAGAGGCCCACGGTTTGGGGTATTGTGGGAGTCCGAGAAGACCCACCTGGCTGGCCCTTGACAGAGGCTTATGATGTGCGCTTAGAGGGACTCTCTATCAGAGAAGCGACACTTACTAAATAGGACGGAAAAATAATTGAAATTTCGAAAAGAGACCCGGTTGGGGGTTGAGGGGGTCCGAACGGGTATTGAGAAAGTCCGAGAAGACCACCAGGCGGCCCTTGCGGAGGCTTATGGGGTGTTGCGCTCAGAGGACTCTCTCATCAGAGAAGCGGCGGTTGCTGAACTAGACGGGAAAATAACTGAATTTCAAGAAAAAAGGCCCGGTTGGGTGTTGAAAAAGCCCTAGAAGACCACCAGGCGGCCATTACGGAGGCTTATGGGGTGTTGCGCTCAGAGGACTCTCTCATCAGAGAAGCGGCACTTACTGAACTAGACGGGAAAATAACCGAAGTTTCCGATAAACTGAAACATGCTCTTAGAGCCGCGACCAAAGCGCTTGAGGAGGCCTCTGAAAAGATTCGTGCTGAGGCCCATACCTATCGGGGGGCTTGCCGGATTGTTGAAAACAATGAAATCGCAAAAACGTGTCATAACAGTTTGGGCTGAGAGGCGGGGCCCATTGGTTGAGGGGCCCTCTGAATATTCGGTGCCAAAGCGAGTAATAAATATGGGGGATACGCCATGACAGCTCCAGGTACACTTCTTCGAATGGCGGTCTGCTCGGTTAATGCTAATGGTAAACCTGTGGGCCCGGTCATGATAAATCTCGTACTGGATGGGGAAGAACGGGCAATTGGAGTCACTAAACTCGCTGGAGATAGTTCGTCGGTGGTTTTGTTCGCCGGTGATGATCTAATTAGACTTTCCGAAGGTAGTGTTATTAACTTTGTTACGAAAATCGCTGACCCAGCGAGTTCTTCCACTATTGTCTCATTGTTAATTGAACTTAATTTGTAAAATACTAATATATTGAAAATCATGAACGAATCACCGCTTCCAATTGTCAATACCAATCCAATTCACGAAAGAAGTTTAGATTTTAGGTTGGATAATATCGTCGCTATGCAGGATATTTTAGTTAGAGAATATAGAAATAGAAAAAGAAACGCTAAAAAATATAAGAGCGCGGCGAATATAGCTGAAGCATCTAGTACGGTTCTGGCAAGTCTATCTGTAATGAGTGGTCCGGGAACTGCTGCAACGCTATCTACAATTGTAACGGTTCCACTTGCAGGGGTTTTGAGTGGAATTACCGTTTTATCTGGAATCCATTGTATGGTAATTAGGGCGTCGGGTGGAAAACTCGAGAAAAAATGTAGAAAACATGATAGAATATCCGTCCTCGCCAGGTCAAAGAAAAATAGCATCGACGTTATAGTGTCCAAAGCGTTGACCGATAATGAAATATCAAATTTAGAGTTTGAATCCGTGGTGAAAGAAATGGGGAGATATGAAAAATTAAAAAATGATATTAAAATCAAAGCGCGCGCCACCTTGCCAAAGATTGAGAGTACAGATTGGGATAAATTTAGGGTAAAACTTGGAAATAAAGTCGGAGGAAATGTTACAGCACCACCATTCCGAAATTGTGATATTTTATTAAATAATTAATTTTAATAAAATTATAAAATTAATTATATTGGTGCAGTAAACAATTTATTAATAATAATAGACAATTTAAATAATTTAAAAAAAAAGAGAAAGTTTTAGGTCCAACCGAGGCTCGAACTCGCGCCAGCAAAACCCTACTGAGCCCACCCGGCTAGCCACCTTCTTTGTTCTTTCTCTTTCTCTTTCTCTTTCTCATCTCAACTCGTGGCTAGCCGGGTGTATAGCTACCCGTACAGTACACCCCCGTCTCTCGGCTGATCTAGATTAGTGTCGACATTCTAGGCAACCTTGGAAGTGCCTGCACGGGGGCGTCCCCCAAGACAAATTATTGTTGTTAATTTTACATATATTAAGCTAAAACTGTGTTGTGCAATACCCAAACATGCCAACCAATCAGAATGTAAGAAATACTTCCGGAATATCGATAGCGGGTTGCCACATTCTCGGCTGTAATGCACACCCTCGTGTGTGTAGTATATATTACAGTGTGTTTGTTTTCCATCCCGGAAGATGTAATCGTGTAAATCGGAAAATCGATCGGACTTTGAACACGCACCTGCTGTTTGTTTATCAACAAATATTGATATTTTCATCGACTACAAACTCATTTTTGTACCAAAATGAATGCAAACAGTTTAAAAGTGTGTCTAAATAGAAATATGTTGGATTTATGTGTGGGAAAACCCAATAGGAGGCCAAATTCGGCAAGTTGAGCCGTATAGGGGCTTTAAATGTATGAACTATGTATCTGGCAATCGATAATGGTATTAGGTGTGTGACTATACTCACTTCAAATCGCTGTTTCGAGTATTTATTGAGTTATTCGCGTTTTGATTATCCCATCCAAAGCGAAAGTTGCGTGTATGAAAGAATCTCACACAGAATCGGAGGCCGTCCGGCGTGGATTATCGGTCATATTTGGCCGATAGCTGATCGCCAGCTCAAACTAATGACGTGCACCATGACCATATACATTAGAAACTCCAACCATACAAAGTTCGCCCAATTGTGTCGTCCGTCGTCCGTCCGTGAACATTTTCAAACGTCTTCTCCTCGATTGGCCTATAGTCACCAAACTTCATGGTCATGGTAGGGGGATTACAAAATTGTTAAAATGACGTCATTACGTATTACAAGATGGCCGCCGTCTAAAAATAGCACAAATTCTTCAAAATTCTTCTTCTCTGGAACCGCCAACCGGATTTCGACAAAACTTGGTGAGAATGATTGATGTACAATGCTCTTTCAAAGTTGTTAAAATGGTGACCCCGGGGTCAAAAATGGGCGTGGCCCGTGGGGTCAAATTGGGGTCAAATTTTATTTTTGATCGAATATGGTCATGTCATATATCAAATCGAACGTATCAATGAGGCGGTCACTCTGGTGCATTATTTGTCGAAATCGGATGGCTATGTCATCCAAGATGGCCGCCGAAAGGTCAAAAGGTTGTTCATTTATTAGAGATTTAAAAATTCTGCTTCACACGAACTGCTTGGCCCATGGTGGTGGCCAACATATAGTAAAGTGTCCATGTGTGAATCCTTTTCAGATTTTTTACGGAGGTCGTCGCTTATCCAAGATGGCCGCCGTCTAAAAATAGCACAAATTCTTAAAAACTCTTCTTCTCAGGAACCGCCAGCCGGATTTCGACAAAACTTGGTAGGAATGATTGATGTATAATGCTCTTTCAAAATTATTAAAATGGTGACCTTGGGGTCAAAAATGGGTGTGGCCCGTGGGGTCAAATTTTATTTTTTACAAAATATGCTCATGTCATATATCACATTGAAGGTATCGATGAGGTGATTGCTCTGATGCAATATTTGTCGGAATCGGATGATTATGTCGTCCATGATGGCCTCCAAAAGGTCCATTTATTCAAGATTTTGAACGTCTTTTTCTGAGGAACCACATGGCCGATGCTGGCCAAACTTCATAGTAAGTTAAAATCCTTGGGTGAAGCATTTTCAGATTTGGTAAAATGAGAGTCATCGCTTAATCCAAGATGACCGCCATCTAAAAATGGCACAATGTTTTTAAAACACACATGATTCAATGTCACATTCTCCTCTGGTGTTCATGGAGTCGAATTAGGGCCATCATGGCCCTCTTGTTTATTAATTCGTTCCCACGAACTATCAATTCGTTCCCTCAATTTAACAATTCGTTCCCATGAATTAACAATTCTATTGATTGCATAATTTGCATCAATTTCTTTTTCTGGCGGGCAGTTGGTTGATAGCATGGGTAAGGTGGCCCTCATGGCTTGACTTTCTTGCTACTTAACCCTTCCTACGCTGTTGACGGAAATTGCCGTCTGCTGTTTTTCATTTTTGCTTTAATTATAAACAAAAAACTGGTGACAGCACATGAGAATCGTCTCCACTAGTTTCTCATGTGCTGTCAAAACCAGGTTTTTGTCGAGAATTAATGAAAATAAAACATTTCCAGCAGACGACAACATTTAATTCAGCGTAGTAAGGGTTAAGTATCCGGTTATATCCATTACAACAGTAGTAACAATAGTACTACTGTCTTTCCAAGATTTGCTGCCGACAAACTTTTGGCTATTAAACACATTAAATGTAACAAATATTTAAAATTAAGTACTTGTTATCAATAACAAAAAAGTTACCCTCCCCAAAAAAAAATATTTGATGAAATTATTTTATTGCAAAAAAAAGATGTTCCTATCAGAATTTAACATGGGGGCTAAAAATAGATTTTCTTTTGAAAATATTGTTTTTATTTATGGACCGATTTTCAAAATATATCTTGTTTTCTCACCAGGTTTCGGAGTCAATTTAATCAATATTTTTGGCGAGGGTGACTTTTTTGTTATTGATGAAAAAGTACTTACTTTTAAATATTTTTTTAGATTTAATGTGTTTAATGGCCAAATGTTCGTCGGCAGCAACACGTGGAACAACAGACAGTAAGCCTATTTACCTTTACGGAGTGGGGCTAAATTACTCTGTAGCCTATTTCACCAACATTGCAAAGTATACTTATCTAGCAAAGTATACGTTGAGGGAGAAATTTTAAATTTTATGATACATTGATTAGTTTTGTTATTATACTGAATTTATTACATTATCACTGCCATTGTGGTTGTAATAATGTAATACATTCAGTATAATAATTCTGCATACTTTTAATCGTTAAAATTATACAGTCGTTAGTTCTATATGACAATGTATTTCGGGAAAAATAAATGATTACTCCCTCGAAGTATACTTTGCTACAAAAGTATACTTTACAATGTTGATGTAATAGGCTACTGGTGTGGTGAGAAACTCACAAGAGATCAGATTATTCTAATTACAAGGCTGACTATAAAAAAAAAATTGTGAATATTTAGGTTTGATTTTGAGGTTTTCCCCCATCCGTACATACATATTGGATTCGATCACATTAACCCAGCCTAAATGACGTAGTAACTTATATATATTTGTGTATATTTCTCATTTATTGTTACAATTAATACGAGTTATAACACTTAGCACATCCTATTATCAGTAAGCGGAGACTGTGCGATGTACATGAGTGTATGATACAAGTACAGATATATGTATTAGTGGTCGCGGCATGGTCTGAAATCTACTTGCCTGTTTGCCACGATTGTGGTGTTTCTGCATTTATTATATTTAGTAGTTTACCCATGTACGCCATCTTGCATTGTACGTATATTATACCATAGTCATGTTTGTATGCTCATGAGGCAGTTGCCTCGATGCAATAAACTATTCTTCTTCTATATCACCTAACACCCCATTAAATACCACTCACTAAATACATTTTCTTCTGTCTACTTCTACTGATAATAATTAACATAATCAACAAATGTATGCCCATTATGCAGTAGGTTTGGTCTTTGCCGATGCTAACTTGCATTGACGTTGACCACACAATATACTACATTGATCCCCCCACCCACCCCCGCCCCTCCAAAAACAGTCAAGTACTTCATCAATCAGCTCTAACTCCTTATAATTGACAAGGCAACAAACAGCGTGGTACGACAATTACTGGAATAAGACTATTTCTACATTTCAGGGTCATTTGACCATGACCTTGGCTTACATAACTTGACTTTGACCCAAATCATTTCACAAACTTCACCAACATACTCGGTGATCTCAAAAACTATAGCATCAAAATCAAATGTTTGCACAAAGCATCATCGATTGTTAAGATATGCCAATGACATGCTTTACTGGCGGCCATCTTGGATTTCTGCTATAAATATCCGAGAATATGAAAATTCAGATGGCTTCCATCAAAATTCTTGAACGGTATTAACTGAATGTCAATTGTGCCAAATTTGGAAAAGTTAGCCAGCTGTGTGAATTTATTTCACTACCGTCCTTCACTAATGTAGCCGTTATTACATGGCTGCACCACCGCCTACGCCAATCTTATCAGTATTTGTCAGTTTCTTTATTTAAAAATACTGTATTGTGCTTGAAAGCAATCAGTTTGATTGACTGAGCCTGATCTGTGGTACAGCTCAGGCTCAGACAATACAATGTGTTGATTACAAGTTGGCATTGCCAATACAACGTTGATAATCTGGGCAATATTAACTGAGGCGGTTCAGACGTTTGAATGGAAAATGTTCCGTTATTTTCGCAGGCAAGGTGTCAACTAGAGTTCGGACTGGCAGGTGGATGTTGACAGTTTTGATCGGTTTCTGTATATAGTGGGCGCCGCTGACTAGTGATCACAGGTTAGTTTTATGATTTTATGTTTATTTGATATTATTTTGTGTATTGGTACTGCACCCCAGGGCTTCAGATAAGGAATTAGTAATTGAGTATTGTCACTCCATTATTTGTGAAGCAATTGGGTATTTCAACATTTTAATTGGGTAAAATAAAATCACACTACTGTTTACACATCAACAGACAGCTACTATTTAATACTTTGCTTCCAAATGAAAACATGTATTGGCATTTTATTAGAATGGTCTCCTTGGAGACAATTCTGATGAAATACCAAGATGTGTTGTCATGGAAAATCAGAAAAATATGCTATATTTGTGGTCTGTTTATTGTTTTCTGTAGCATGATAAAGGTACCATAAATGTTTTATTGCTTTTTGATTCTCGCTACTTCTGGTTTCAATTCGTTTTTTTGCAATTGGGTATTTAAACAAATACGCAGCTTATCAGGAACACTGGCACCCCGCACAAGCGTAAAGTATTTCACGTAGAAAAATGCATACGTTTGCTGACTAGATCGCACTCAGCTGTAGAGCTATCTCATCAACACATTTTAGTCTAGTAGCCAGAGCAAATTTATTGCGCCGGTTGCTAGACACAATATGCTTATGTAGTATCTTCTGCATGCTGGTGCATGGGTTTGCGTCAGGAATCCGGCGCCGTGCGTGTTTCGACATAAAACATTTTACGTTCAGTAGATGCGTACGTTTTTCCATTCTCATATAACTTCTTTACCGTATCAACGATTCGCTTGATACACTTCATATGCATGGTTATCATCATCCATATTTTCATTCCCCGCCCCACCTATGCTTCCCTGCACCCTGCTTCCCTGCTTCCCTGACTTCGATATTTCCGGTTCTATAGATGACTGCGTGTTTCTCCATTCTCCAATAACTCTTTACAATATGAACGATCTGCTTGCAACTTAATGCGCATGTTTATCATCATCATCATCCACATTTTAATTTCGTGATATACGACTTTGAATTCGTTGGCGTATTGACGATTGACTTGACTAGTCACGTCCATGTTTTTTTATCAAATCACGACAGCGACGGGATACATTCAGTTGACGGCGTATTTCTTTAAATTCAACAATGCTGTTCTATGCCGAGCACAAGATACTAGTAGTCGTTCAAATACTGGCAGGCAATATGATAAGGCCATACCATATATTGTATATGTTAAGTGTCCACCCAGTTGACTAAAACCTACTCACCTACGCATCCGGTAAAAACAAACAAGGCCTTGCACAAAAAGAAGATAAATTTATGTTGAAAACTTCCTCCACCAATTGCAGTCCTCAAAGGGTTGAGGAAGTTTTTAGCATAAATTTAAATTTCCGCCAACAAAATTTTGAAGAAAATCAGAAGAAAGTACTCTAATGAAACTTAAGTGTAAATTCATGAACGGATATAAAACGCGCCAAGTCTCCAATCAGTTTTCATATGACTTCAGTAGATAGCGTCATCTAGCATACATACTTTGTTTGTTCACAGAGCCACTCTCAAAACCCACCCACACGCGACCGCTTAACAATACAATACAATACAGACAAAGAACTTGCCATGGCCTAAATGAAACAGTATCTATATGTGGTTAACCCTGTAAAACATACCCCCATAGCAGTGGTCGTAACGAGCCGTCTCGTCAGATCTGCACTTTTCCCAAGTAATGTTCATGTAGCTTTAAAACACACACCCGTTTCATAAATGGGCTAGTGTCAAATTAATGTTGTGATGATAGGATTGGTCGGAAAGGTTAACATAGCACAGTCCATTTAAGTTATTTAGGGTTGAATGGGTTAAATTTAAAGGTCAGAGCACGCAGATCACGTCCGTCCGCATGTCCGACCGTTAAGTCCCGTACTGACGAACCGTGATCCAACACTGTATCTCGGTCGATTCAGAGCTGAATGTACACACCAGTCAAAGTTTAATTCCCGGCCTTCCTCGCAAGTAGAGTCGACGATGCCATTGATGTCTCTGTATATACATTATACCTGTAGCCGATTATACTTTGAAGGAGATATTTTCAATTTAAGGATAAATTTATTAATTTGTATTACACTGAATGTATTACATTATCACAGCCAAAATGCTGTGATAATGTAATAAATTCAGTATAATAATTCTGCATACGTTTAATCATCAAATATATGCAGTTGTTAGTTCTATATGAAATAATGCATTTCGGGAAAAATGAATGATTACTCCCTCAAAGTATACTTTGCTAGATAAGTATACTTTGCAATGTTGATGAAATAGGCTACTGGTAACTACATGGCGGTTTTCCAATAGTGGTTACAAACGTGTTGACCGTGTCGCGGTTTGTGGCAGCAGCGCGGATACTAAATTGCAAAGTATACTTTGAGGGATTAATCATTTATTTTTCCCGAAATGTATTATTTCATATAGAACTAACGACTGCATATATTTGATGATTAAAAGTATGCAGAATTACTATACTGAATTTATTACATTGTCACAGCCAAAATTGCTGTGATAATGTAATAAATTCAGAATAATAAAAATTAATAAATGTATCCTTAATTTGAAAATTTCTCCCTGAACGTGTATTTAGCAAGAGAAGTATACTTTTGCATTGTTTGTGAAATTGGAGGCTACCTGGGACTAGTATACCATTAGCCGTAATAGCTACACA
>CM055276.1:68228624-68319081 GCA_029237695.1 Conchocele bisecta | reverse complement strand
CCGCCAAATGCAATCGCACAACCAAGGCACCTCCACGATTCTGGAACAGGTAGGTACAGTTCAACAGTATACGTCATCATGATCAGGATCAAGATCCGATGTTAGAGTTCCGTTCATCAACTCCGGCTTCCGCCATGATGGTAGTGACGTTCTTATGACGTCGTAAAGTTACTTGTAGCTATAATATACAGCCTACTTGGGCGGATGGGGTCAATAACACATTGGTGAACGTCCTTAGCGATTCATCTCGTCCTTGGACGAATGACGTCACCGGAATGATGCACCACGCGATACGCCCTTTGTCCACGCGGAGCAGAGTCCCCGCTGGTACACACACGGTGTCGTGTTGTGGACTCCAGAATAAATAGGTGTTGCGTACAAGTTCTACGCATACACATAGGATGGACGTGCCGTCGCTGGTTGCTGACTGGCTGGCTGACTGCCTGGCTGGCTTGCTGGCTGGGACTACAAAACACCAACGGTGTTGTTACCAGAATGTAACGTGTTATTGTCTCAATAATAGTCACGGTAGTGCACATGAAATCAATATTATGATTGCATGGCAATACTAACCAACATCATATATTACAATGATGAAACATGATAAATTACAATGTATACAAAGATATTTTCACTAATTGGGAAAAGGGGGCTGATGGAATTCATAAGTCGGAAAATGCGATATAACACATTAATGAACAGCCACCTATCTATTGTATACAACGATATATATATTCACAGCCGTACATGTGAATACAGACGTCATTCACAGTTATTTACCATTAGTAAACAAACATTAGATTGCGACAGGCCTTACCCTGATCAGACTGCCCGTGGTCAACTGCGCTAACTTACTAAAGAGCATCTGTGCCAAGTATTTTCCTGTGCAGACTCACAGTATTAGATTACTAATGATAAACACTGTATACTCTAATCAGACTGTATGATTTCACAGGCTGACCCAAAGCATCAGTGATTGAAATAAATCATACTTCACATCAAGTCCTTATTGCAGCTTACTGACATATAAATCATTGCAATTAGAGCAGAACTGTCTGATCTGGTCTATCCTGGTCGCAATAGCATATACAATATTTACAACACACTGTGAACTTATATGACTTAATAAAATGAATGTACAGACGACTGGGTTAGGAGCTTACATGTGTCCCCCATAGAGTAAATGAAAGTCGTCCAGAAAATTCACGTTACAATTGTGACATGTTAAAATTGGCAATATTCTCATGTATTGTACAGGGCGCAGAACTGATATTGGACTGAATCGTAATCTAACAAGAGCTGTAGTCGAGCTAAAAATGCATAGCTAATTTTAGTAAACATTTCAATCGAGTTCGCCCTTGGTTTACAAATAGAATAAATTGATAAGGCAATTAGTCGGAGTGACATGCAAAAAACACATGAGAATAATATGCCATTACAATACTCACGGAATGCTTCCACATGCCAGTCCTGTAATCCTTATCATTTACACGTAAACACGACGAATTAATGAATCAGTTTGATTTGATTAAGGGAGATAATCTACATCAGCGGATACATGCCATACGGCTTTTATTGACCAAGCATTTGGTCGAAACTGGTACAAATAACTCAGGTAATTGAAATAGTGCAGTATTATCGAGGATACGATAACAATGCAGAGAATTGCCGGTCTTGGCAGCATTAGAAAGTAACTAAAAACATATGTACTCATCAATTCCCAGTGATTGCTTGCGATCCAATGTGTTCACAAGAATGTATTGAGTGTCCGACTGCTAGAATATGGTTTTATATCAAATATATATGGCCAAACTAGCGCACAACTTTCCTCCTGTAGTCTGCCTGTCAATGTAAAAACTATGTGCCAACATTTGGCTTACAATTTTGCGTCAGTGGACTAATGTTCTAACAGTCAGTCCAGCTCATGACACATCTGGTGAATTAATATTAAATACTTCAGTCGTAAGTAGATATGACCTACTAGGTAATTAGGCTAGCATCCAAGTCTGCATAAACAGTGGAAATCACCCAGATATAACCAGTGCAAAATCCAATACTGGTGGTCCGTGCACGGTTTCGGATAAAGCGAGATTCTCTCCAGCGGTGTATTCCACTGGAGCGATATTTCACACACGAATACCTATTCGATCGTCTCTACTAGAATATTCGATTATTGTGCTCTAGACTAGTATTGTGTGACCCGTGTTACAAATAATGGATGATAAAGAAAATAGTCGGCTACGATTCGTAACACTCGGTGTACAATTTGTACGCTCCGTTGCGAGGTAATTAGCAACAGTTGCACAGGTCATCACCTGTATTTCCGAGGTAATTACATATAAATACGTTTACTGCCAGTGTTTTCGAAAAAATTAGTCCATAAACAACTTTTAGAATTTTTGGTAAATTGCAACAGAAAGTTCGGGTTATTCAGCCATTTTTCATTGACCACTTCCGGTATCTTGGTTGACGTGCGCAAACAAGTTGCGCCGTAAACCGTTGCTACTTCCCTAGCTACTTGCCTCATTGTTTGTAAACAAACAATTTTTCCAAAGTTTTGGATAAATTTAAAAAAAAATTAAATTAAATTAATTTGACAATATACTTTCGTGGATTATTATAATACACTTATTAACATTATTTTATAATTTTTATTTTACTTTACTCGCCTAACCTGACAATTATTTTTTTTTTTTTTTCAAAATTTAAAGTTATCTAGAAAACATTTGTGAGGCAAATCTGTCAACGGGAAAGAAGATTTGTTTGTATTTTGTACTTAATTTTTGTACTTTACCCCACATTGCCAGGGGGCTGCCAACCACAATGGGTCGCGGAATTAAAATTAATTCGTGTGAGCCACGTGATCTGTTAGCATTGCCGGGGGTGGGACGAAAATAAACATACAATTATTAATCTGCGAATTATTATTGGCAATATTACATCTGTTTCTTACTTTACGTATAAGAAACTCAGATGAGCTGATCGAATTGATCGACTTCGAAAAGTGGGTAAATCCACTCGAACACGACTCGGACTCCGAGGAACAAGAACCTACCGATGACTTTTCTCTTGACACCACGTCCGCCACAGGGATTGGACCGGAGGAAAGGGAGAGTCAATGGCCGGAAGCTTCCCGTTCCAGTCGACCATCATCGCAATCGATGGAAAGTAGCGGAGGAAAGGAAGAGAGACAGCGACAAGATGAATATCTTCGTCGCATGAGTTCGGCCGCCGACAAACTTTGTGGTCCACCATCAAGATATGGTTCAAAGGACAGGGGGAGACAAGACATGTACCCAAAAGGGAGGTCACCCCATATGGAAATGGACTATCGACGGAATGGGGTTCCAACCGTGAGATTCGGATATAACCGTGATACAGGCTACACCCGGAATACGGGACAGTACAAAGTTGACAGCGAGATGCGGTCATTTGAGGACCTAAACGAGGTTAGGTTCAGTAACCGCTCAAAATCTCAAGTGCCAAAAACCATAACGTTTGATGGTCGGAAAGACTGGAAAGCATTCGAGACAAAATTCAATATGTACTCAGGTGAACAACAATGGACTGCGAACCAAAGAAAACACAATCTGTGTAGGTGCCTCGCGGTTAATCTCGCGAGATCCTGGTATGGACTATTTCTCGATCATTAAAGGTACACACCCACGCAGTAGGCACAAACTGTTCTTTATAGGAATTAAATAAGTGTATAATTATGTCACTATTCCACCAGTTCTAAAAATTACGAGTGCCCGCTATACAAATATAATCATTTATTAATTATCAATTTACTGTTAGCGACGCGCGGCGGTAACAGTCTATTTTGATAATGTGCGGGGACGACGACTTTCACATCACGGCTTGTGGTGCGTATGCGCAGTATACTACGCGCGCCTGTAGGCTTCCCAATATGTAAACAAGAATATCAACATGTCGAAACGTCCAGGACGGACATTGTATGAAACAGCGTCGGCCAAATGAAAGGCGACATGTCTGAGGGACATGCAGTACAGAGAGAGAGAGAGAGAGTGGTTAATATTGGCGACCAGATCACCAAATGGAAAGAGTTACGTGGAGATTTAGATTCGGACTCGAATAGAGATTTTTCTTCTCAACTTCCGATACTTCACTGCGCATGTCGAAGATGTGATATGATTGACCGTGTCACGTGACGCGTGTTGGTAAAAATAGCACGAGGTCGGAAAATACCCTTTCTGGTCGCGGCATATAAAATGCGATTTAACACCAATTAACACGCGCCGTAATTAAAAATAACTCGTTAGTGGGTAAACATATGGCTCATATAAGGCATGACAGAAAATGAAAAGTTGTAGTACAGTGTAACCTGCTGCGTGGGCAAGTACCTTTAACCAAATGGCGAGACGGGTCGATCTCAACGAACTTCCTGAGTTGTCGCAAATGCATTTCACCTATACATCACAGAACACGAGGGAGACTCTGGTAGAATGGGCCGACCGAGTTGTCACACTGACCCTCAGGGCGTATCCAGACTTAACAGATGCCCATATTTACAGACACGCCATCATGTGATTTTGCCAAGGGTGCACTGACCGACGGGCAGGGCATTATGCCATCAATGCCCGTCCAACAACAATGGAGGAGGCGCTGGTTCCAGCACACTGAAAAGATGATGACAGAGCGGCCACTGCGGGATGTGCGCTCTGCGTCACCAACGTATGGTAATCTGGAAGATTTCGAGGAGGAAAATTTATACCTTTCGGTTTCACCGGCGTCGACTAGCCCTTCTAGTAGACCAGAGGATATAAGGCGAGACCAGAAGAGGGTGCATTTCGAAAGAGAGGATGATCCTGCAAAGCGAATGGCCAAGATGGAAATTCGCGTAGGCTCTTTCGACACTAGATTAGAGAAACTCGCAGCATCAATGGAAAGTCTGAGCGATACAGTAAAACTAGCATTGTCAAGGCCCAGATCAAGGTCAAGGTCACTCAGTCGCTGTTTTCAGTGTGGGCGGGAAGGTCATTTCAAGGCGAACTGTCCGCAATTGAGTTCGTCAATGAAAAATGAAGGACAAGAGGAGAAAAATGTCCAGGCCCTGTCGGAAGATTTAAATGACAGCGGGTCGGACTAGGAGGCCAACCTCCGACCCACCGTCCACTGATAGGCCTACGGAAACCGTCCAGAGCAGAGGCATGTACAGCAAGGCCCGGAGCCACCCCTCAGAAAACATCTGAGGTCAGGTATCCTCGGGCCGTACATGAGCTTTACGGGAGATTGGAAGACCCCTTGTCCGTGATGGAACCGAAATCATTAATAAGTAATATAATGAGAGTTCAGACCGAACAACAACAACAACAGGGGGGGTCTAAATAGCGACATTGAGTGCGCACGAGCGAGAATCCTATTGATGGCATATTTTTGGAACCGCCACGTGATTCATGGAGTCACGGGTCCAAGCTAGAGCATATTGCAGAGCTTGACGAGATAGAAGTCATTCATGTAAATCAATTACACATAGACTCGACCTTGAATGTTGCAATTACGCTTAACAATAGCATCAGTCTGTGAGCGGTAGTAGACACGGCAACACAAGTAACGATCCACTCGGACAAATTATATGACAAACTCGTCCCCAAACCTCGGGTAAAGAAGGATATCGTCTTACAAACAGCGGGTCGTCAACTCAAGATCACTGGTCACTTAGTGGGACCACTTACGATAAAATTGGGTAGGGATGAGTACTCGGAGATGTGATAGTTGCCCCCATAGAGGATGACATGCTCTTGGGACTCGATTTCATGTTGAAATATGGCATGAATATTAATTTACCAGGGGCGCAAATTCTTTTAGGAGGGGAGAAGATACCAATGGTGATAAAACACTCCGAGAAATAGCCCAGGGTGTCGGGTGTAAAGGTGGCAAAGCGAAGCGTAATCCCACCCAATTCGGTTCGACTGGTTCCGTGTACCATCGCACAGCGAAACACTCAGTTCCTGTTCGAGCCCAAATAGGATGGTGAGGTAGTAGTGCATAAAACACTTCACGACGGGAGCGGAAAACCACACATCTGTGCTATCAACCTATCTGATAGAAATGTGGAATTGAAACGCTGTGTTTCTATGGGGAGTGCCCATGAGGTGACCTTAGCCACGCCAGTGAATGCGGGTTGGCACCAGGTGAGGCAGATATATACTGAAAAAATAAAGTTTAGCAGGTTTCTACTGTACAGTGAATATTGTTATTGTCTGGGGAAATATCAATACGAAAATACATCCAACCTATCGTTTCATTTAATAAGCAATAACTTTTAGCAGATTTAATATTCCACATTCATATTCCATGAAATCATCTGACGTCAATCTGTACAGGGGTCAGTCAGCAAAAGTCACACACTAGTCAGTATCTTGTATGGCCTCCACGGGCGGCAATTACGGCATCACAACGACGTCTCATGCTATTGATTAACTTCCTTACAAAGTCCATAGGAATTCGGTTCCATTCCTCGATGAGTGCCCGCCGCAGATCTCTGAGGTTGATGACGTCTTGACGCTCTCTCACCTTCCGCCCCAGGTAGTCCCGCATGTGCTCTATGAGGGATACATCCGGAGATCTGGCTGGCCAAGCAAGTAACTCAACGTCGTGTGCACGTAGTACGTCCATCGTATGGTGCGCGGTGTGCGGCCTGGCGTTGTCTTGATGGTATATCTGAGCCTGACGTCGACGAAGAAACGGCAGTACGACTGGCCGAATGATCTCGTCACAGTACCTGACAGCTGTCATGGTCCCGGCAACAGCAACAACATCAGTATTGGCCCGGTGACAAATTCCGCCCCATATCATGACACTGCCGCCTCCATACCGGTGAGGTTGAATGAAGTTAGCCGGATCATTCCGCTCCCCCTTTCGCCTCAACACCCGTTTCCTTCCGTCAGCAAACTGAAGGTTGAAACGCGACTCATCCGTGAATAAGACTTCGTTCCAGCGTTGTCGAGTCCATCTGCGATGAGTCCGTGCCAAAGCTAGTCGTTCAGCTCGGTGGCGTAACGTCAATGGCACTCCAACATACGGTCGACGTCCTCGTAAACGTGCCGAGTGTAGCCGGTTACGGACCGTTGTATCCGATATCCGTGTTCCTGTTGTAGTCCTCACACGCTGGAGTAACTGTCTGCTGGACACGAACCGGTTACGTCTAGATGAGGTCACGTATAAACAGGTATTCACGTGGAGTCGTCTTTCGTGGCCTGCCTGAACGTGGACGGTCAGCTACCCCGTTTCATGGAATCGTTTCTTCAGGCGTCCAATAGTACTCTCATTAACTTGGAAGTGCCGGGCGACGTCTCGAACCTTCATCCCGGCAGAGAGCATTCCAATAGAAATTTGACGTCGCTCTAACGGCATCCCCGCACGGCGTCCCATGTCTAGTTTTCTACGTTTTTGTTGCGGTTTATTTGGTTGTGGTCACAATCGAATTGACTCATGTAGGTTTGTACTCAAATTACCGCTCCCAACTCGCCCTGCACGTGGAAGGTGTCATTATTGATTATTGACGCTTGGAAGTAAACGGCACGACTTTACCGGACATAGAGAAGTGTCACTGTGTGTATGCACTCACGCCCCAGTGGTTTACATACATAGTATACATAAATACAGCTTACTGTTAGATTGACATACTTTTAGATAGTCGGGCTAAACTTTATTTGTTCAGTATATACATCGATGATGAGTCGGGGGCTAAAGGGTCAGCGGCTGAAATCGAATTACCCGATCATCTGCAGGAGGCACTGGATATGGCCAAAGTTAATTTGACCACAGAACAACTGAGCCAGGTAGCAGGCCTTTTAGAACAGTACCAGGATGTGTTCGCCAAATATGATTACGATTAGGGCCAGTTCACCGCGGTAGAGCACACTATCGACACAGGTAAGGCCACACCTGTTCGACAGCGTATGAGACAGACACCGGTATCGTTAGTGGAAGAGGAGAAGGCTATCATGGAGAAAATGTTGAAGGCAAAGGTGATACAACCGTCCGTATCCGAGTGGGCGACAGCGCCAGTACTGAATGGAAAACGAGATGGTCAGGTCAAATGGTGCGTCGATTACCGAGGCTTAAACAAGGCGACCGTGAAGGACGTATACCCTCTGCTGCTGGTGGAGGAGTGCCTCGACACGCTAGTAGGTAATTGCTTGTTCTCCAAACTCGACGCGAACAGCGCATATTGGCAGGTCAAAATTAAGAAATCGGACCAGAAGAAAACCGCTTTTCTAACGAAGTATGGGCTCTTCGAATTCATTTGAATGGGATTTGGCCTCTGCAATGCTCCAGCAACCTACTGTCGAGTAATGAACTTGGTGCTATGTGGGTTGAGCTGGGACATCTTGTTGGCTTTCCTGGACGACATACTGGTTCTGGGCAGCACTTTCCTAGACCATCTACAGCATTTCGAACAAGTATTTCAGCGATTCCGTCACATAGTCCGGAGGGATTACGTGTTGGCGACGACCATATCAAGGCAGTGCAGGAATGGCCCAGACCGTCCACCACCAAGCAGGTGCAACAGTTCTTGGGCCTGGTCAATTATCACCGGGCGTTCATCAAGGGGTACGCACATCTCGCCGTTCTGCTCTATGCCATTACCGGGAAGAACAAGTTCCGGTGGACTGATTCAGCTATATGGACTGAAGTTCTCCAGATTCAAGATGGGGAGGAGAAAGTGATCGCCTATGGCAGCACATCACTATCCGCTGAACAGCGAAATTACTGCACCACCCGAAAAGAGCTTCTAGCTATTGAGAGGTTCACCAGACAGTACAGACACTATTTCCTGGGTCGAAAGTTCACAGTACGCACTGACCATAGCAGTCTCACATGGCTCCTGAATTTCAAGTATCCTCAGGGACAGTTGGCACGCTGGATTGAGGAGCTCAGCCAGTTTGAAATGGAGATACAGCACCGTCCCGGGAAGAAGCACGGTAATGCGTATGCATTGTCAAGACTCCTGGAGGCCTGGCACAGCGGAAGGACGACAGCCTGGAGATACGATGGTTGATCGACCAGTCAACACCATCGTCCGTAGAGCTGCTGCTAGCCAGCCCTGCCTGAAAGTCGTATTTGATCAACAAGAACGATTTCGTTCTCCAAGCCGACGCTGTATGGAAACGAACGGATGTTGAAAAAAATGATGTTGGTTGTGCCAGAAGCCATGCAAGAAGCTGTCTTAACGGCTTGCCATGACCCCCCATTTATGGGTCACCAAGGGGAAAACAGGACCAAAGCTCATCTTAAAGACAGGTACTTTTGGTTCGGGATGAGTAAATCGGTATCGCGATATGTTCAGACTTGCCAGGTCTGTAACAAACACAAGAAGCCAAATCGACACGCTAAATTTCCTCTGACGGGTTTCCAAGCTGGAATGCCCATGGAATGGGCTCACTTAGATTTCCAGGGGCCGTTGCCGAGAACGGCTCAATGTAATGAACATGTTCTGATGATGGTGGACCAGTTCACCAAGTGGGTGGAATGTATCCCTCTACCCTCACAAAACGCTGAAATAACTGCTCATGCGGCCGTAACAGAGTTCTTTGTTCGGTTAGGCTGTCCGTTCCAACTCCAGTCAGACAGGGGCAGCAATTTTGAAAGCCAGCTATTCATGTCGGTATGTGATCTGCTCCACATTCATAAAACGAGGACCACTCCATACCGACCGTCTGCTACGTGGAAAGTCAGAATGAATGAGATCGGTATTTGCCACATCTAGCTGGTGCTCTACGATCGTCTGTCAATCGGCAGACAGGGTTCACAGCAAACAAGGTGGATGCCGGTGGACCTTATGTATCCAGCTCGGGACCCGGAAAGAGTGAGTCGGTCTGATCCTGTTTAATACGTGGCCGAGCTCGAAAAATCCATCACAAAGTCGCATCAGGTAGCTCGAGAATCTCTAAAGTCGACACAGAAACGAATGAAAGGAAGTTACGACCTTACAGTTCTCCAGAACAGCTATGAGGTGGGAGACCCCGTGTACATCTTGGATAGTAACACCATGGAAAGCCAAGAAACTATGCCCGCCGTGGAAGGGCCACGGAATAGTTATAGAGAAGATAACACCGGCAGTCTTGCGAGTGAAAACCCGAACAGGGGTATCGACGATGAACCACGACAGACTCAACAAATGTAAGGATCGCGTCTTGCCAGCCTGGATCGTCAGGTTGCAGAGGGATGCAACTCTGATGAAACAAGCGTTGGTAGCGGCAAAGAAGCAAACGGCAGCCAACGGTCTGTTCTGCTTATGTCGGAAGCCAGACGATGGGAAGATGATGATACAATGCGAGTCGTGTCTCGTGTGGTACCACATTGCTTGTTTAAATATAGCAAAACGGAAGGCTAAACAATTTTTGAATGGAAGTACATATTTTTTGGGACCGGGGCATTGGTTCTCCAGATAAGCTGCATATTTGCTTAAATACCCAATTAAAATTGGCAACAAAACAATTGGAATCAGAAGTAGCCAGTATCAAACAGCAATAACAAATTTGTGGTAAGTTTATCATGCTGCAGAAAACAATAACCAGACCACAAATATAGCATATTTTTCTTATTTGCCATGAAAACACATCTTGGTATTTCATTAGAATTGCCAAGACATGTTTTCATTTCGAAGCATACTATTCAATAATTGCTGTCTGTTGGATGTGGAGGGTAAACAGTAGTGTGACTATTTTTTTACCCAATTAAAATGTTGAAATACCCAATTGCTTCAGAAATGATGGAGTGACAATACTCAATTACTAATTCCTTAACTGGAGCCCTGTGATGTCCCATGCCATGTTTAAATGATGTGAATTAAATATGGTTATTGCATAACCTGTAATAGTACTGACTACCCTTATTTATCTCCACCTGCCACCAAGGCTACTAATTACTATATGGGGTCAGATCGTTTCCGGCGTGAGTAGGTGCAGTGTAAAACAAACAAGTGAAATATTAAGAAATATTAATGTTTTTGTATTTCGACGTGAAAATTCTGTGTTTGCGCGTGCTGTGATTCGTGATGACCATGTAACTTCCTCATATTGTTTTACTGCACGCCTGCATATGTTTGTCCATGTGTATTTTGAATGAAACAAACACCATCCATAAACTTTATTATATTGTGTACTAGATTGTATTGTATAAGTACACTGTACAGTGTATTATGATGACATCCGGTATAGATCCGTGATATCTGCACTTGGTCTAAAATAGAGTCAGCCTATACACGAGTAAATACCGCTATCTTACATTTTTGTCGTCTGCTGTTTTTTTTCTGTTTTCCATTTTTATCATCAAAAACATGGTTTGACAGCACTTTAGAATAATTTACAACATGCTTTGACAGCACTTCAGAATCATTTCCATGGGGAAATGATTCTGAAGTGCTGTCAAACAAATGAAAATGATTCTGAAGTGCTGTCAAACCATGTTTTATTGAGAAATAAGGCAATATGTAAAAGCAACAGCAGACGACACTTGTTGTGTGTAGCGGTCTGATTGTTCACCGTGTACGATGGACATCTGCATTAGGTACCATTCCACTTGAAAAAGTGCGGTATCAAGGCCGGGGGCAGCTAATTACTGATAGGAATACAGTCCGCGGCCAATTTCGACCCAGTTTCCTGCTGTACTCCTGTAGACGTGTATCAAAATTGCAAAATCTAGCAAAGTGTACTTTGAGGTATAATCATTTGTTTTTCCCAAAATGCATTATTTCATATAGAACTAACTACTGCATATATTTGATGATTAAAAGTATGCAGAATTATTATACTGAATTTATTACATTATCACAGCCAAAATTGCTGTGATAATGTAATAAATTCAGTATAATAAAAATTAATAAATTTATCCTAAAATTGAAAATTTCTCCCTCAAAGTATACTTTGCTAGGAAAGTATACTTTACAATGTTGGTGAAATAGGCTACTGGTCTGGGAAAACACTCACAGGTATTTCTAGCGTGTCTTAGATGGTCAATTATTGTTTGTATATACATGAAATACCTTTCTAAACAATGTACAAAATAATTCAAATGCGTCCGGGTGTAATAATAATAGTACTTAGAAAAGCATAAAACTCCCATTCGCCACCATTTTCAGAGCGGCCACACGAAGTAGTCCTGTCGAACTCGCCTATACAACGCATTACAGCGTGTCGAAACTGCTGTTTGGGGTGAATTTTCGACATAAAGTTTACAGTTACCAATACATTAACATACATCTCAAAGGTTTCGAGTGTAAACTGAACTAAAAACGTGTCTCACTAACCTAAATTCAAGACATTTTGATCACCGACTATAACTCGTCTATTTTCTCGTGAGCCGATTACTTTGTATATAGTTATCATACAGGACGTGCATGTTCGATTGTGTGTACCTGTGCTCTATTTCATGAGAATTGCGACATATTATGTTGAGGCACCGGCCAGCTATTCTGTACCAATTGTCACATTACTGATTTCTAGTTATACCGGCCGATAGCCATTTCATGTATCTACGGTTCATGTCAGGCAGTTTCGTGATCGGGGGTTTGTGTTTATTTTAACACAAACCCACCGTTATTTATGCCACATTTCGGTGCATTGTTAAGTTATAACCGCTATTCTCATGTGTTCATCCCTATTTGACCATCAGTGAGGACCCTGATTGGCTGGCACAAATGTGCAGCCATATCCGTGTCTTCACTGGTAACATATACCGTTGTGTCCCTTTATTTAAATTCCGATGCATCAGTGTAGGTTCTGATCAGACTCCACATATGTGCAGTCTGATCTGGGACTACACTGGTCACATACATGCAGGAGCGTATATTAATGTACGGATCAGATTTCACAAATGTGCAGACTGATCTGGAACTACACTGGTCGCCATATGTCACGGTACGTAACTCACTATCGGGAGAATATGTCCCGGGTTCGAGCCCCGGGCCGAAGCACATTTTTCTCGCCCTGTAACATTTATTTGGCAGCAGCAGCAAGAACACACACCACGTGTCGGCTCTGGGTCATTGAATTTCAAACCACACTTACCTCGATTTGGTCGAAAAACACCTACTGCGTATTTATTTTGAGTGTGGAATTTTGCGCTTTCCAATTTTGCGCTTTCCAATTTCTTTCTTTGCACATCTCACACTGTGGGTCATGCACTAACTATAAATCTTATTTGATAAATAAAGGTTACTTATTATGCATCTCTAAACTGTAAGCTGTATTTGGATGACACATGCTATTTATATTAAATAGATATCTACATGCTGGTTCAATTGCCACAGTTTCATCTACATGTATGTGACAAAGGTTTTCGGGGTGTGTATGGTGTACCGCGATGACATGGGGGCCGTGATTATTATACCATGACTTATATTGAATGGAGCTGATGCTTGGAATTTGTTCATTTAAAAAAAAACAACGACAACAACATTCACGTGCATTCGTGGCCTGTGCTGGTCCAGCTCTGACTGACATATCAACAGCCCGGACTGTATCACCACTGATCACATGCACGACAGGTCTTTTGGGTCAGATTATTATTATAATAATAGTAATAACCCGCATTCACATATGCCAGGTTGAGTAAATTGATCATTGTTTGAAACTTGAAAATTTCTCATTGATTATCAATTATTAATGTTAATTCATTGTAGTAGTCTGTGGACCCCGTCTCGTCGTGGCGCATCGCCTGCCTACATGAGCTTTATAGACGTCACCATGCTTAGTACTCAGCATACATGTTTCTTATTCCTCCTGCATGTGGACTGAAACTATTTTTGCGAAAATAAACGATTTGTTCTGTTCTGTTCTGTTCTGGCAGAAAATGTCAAATATGATGTCTCCGATATAAAGAAAATGCTGTGCCTACTGAGTGGGCATGTACCTTTAATATTGGTTGGGACCATGACAATGCCAATATCCCATTACCCCACCGACTTATTTCCCCAGTGCGATACGATTCCCGACCCAAGCTTCGTGACCCCCGGCTGTGTGACTCCCCACCCTAGATTCGTGTCCGCTCCCACCCTAGTTGCTTGTGTCTAGTTGCTCCCACAGTCGCCTGTGTTAGTTAGTCTCGATTCACATGGTCGTGTGGTGGGTTTACTGGTTAGTTTGTGTTTTCGGGGTATTCCGAATGTGTAAATTTTATGCGCACGCGTGAGGTCGCGATCGGTATGGAATATGAACTTGTGGGCATGTTTAGACATAACCGCCATTAGTTTCAAGTGTTAATAACCCGAAATCTGGCCCCACCATCATACTTTTTCTAGGAATACTGGCTATTATATAGTCCCTATCACCCCGATATCATTATTGTTACCATGAATTGTCACCCTCATACAGTTGTACGTGTTGCATAATATTGTGGTTTATGTGTTATAACAATATCAGGTATTAATACTGAATTCGCCACTGTCGTTCTTTCATTGCCAAGTAATAGTAGTAGTAGTAGTACTTCTTTATTTCCTCCCATAGGAGAGTAAGACATGTACATTTAAATATAACAGGCATAAGTATGTGATACTATACAGTCATGTGGGCAAATGATATAATAATAATAAGTATATACAGTATATACAAAAAGAAGTTCATTATGCCAAGCGCGTGTCCCCTACGGCCATCGCCTTACCCACCGTTGAACCATGTCCCCATTACACACCAACGTCGGCTCCCATGGAGACGATTTTAATGTGATGCGAAGGTGTGTCAGCAGTTAAGCAGTCTGGGCACATGGATCAGTTGCCTAAGGCCACCCACGTCAGGCACGATGAAAGCATCTCTTTACTCGGTACTGCACAGTCCCTAGCACTGTTTCTTGGTATTTATGCTGCATAATTACATGTAAGATAATAGCTCAAGGGTGCTGCCATATAATGCATGGACCGCAAAGCTACATTATAACACTTTACTCTCTGATCATCGCTGAGTTAAAATACCGGAACATCGGAAACCATTTCCACCACCTGATTATGAGCATTTAACTCGCATACTCGTCAAAGTGTGGATCACCTAATAGTGTATGTAGACCACACCACATACGATGCAAAATAGGATGCTCAGCGATGGACTCGGTGCACAGTTTGCATCTTGGACAGTGCTTGGCGTATTTAGTCGAAAACAGTTTACCAATGATAATTGCACCAGTTTTACAGTACGGTAGATAATCACGATACAGTTGACTGAATCTCCAAATGCCGCAGGGAATGTATTGATTGTGTGTCCTTACTTTTTACAAATCCAGCCAAGTTTTCGTCGTCCTGTAGGCGTTGCCGAAAATCATAATTAGCCTTCTGTTGAATTGTAGTGTTAATAATACGTTTCCAAGAATCAATTGGTGGAAACACTGCCGCGCTAAACATATTCATGCAGAACGGGCGTCAAGTTGTATTTACCGAATATACGATAAATATCCGGCATAAATCCGAGAGTCTTACTGGGTTCACTGAGAAATGTAATGAGACGGTTAACAAACATCAGTGTTACCTTTTTAGAATTGTTTAAGTTGCACAATTGCTCGAACAGTAATAACTTTCGTTTGTCAATTTCAAGTTATATAGGTAGTAATCCAATACAGCTCAATGCCACGTCTGTTCGTGTGTACCGACCCATCAACTGCATGTATTTAACACACTGGCAACGTACGCGTTCCAGAGATTTGATATGCGTGTCTGTTAAATTGCACCATAACTCACAGCCGAATAGTGCTCTCGGTAACACTATTGTTTCATATAAATGTTTGATTGTAATTGGATGTAGTCCATGTTTGTGCGCACCTTAATCTGCAAGGCTGAAATATGTTTTCCTGAGTTTAGAACACGCCTCGTGGATGTTGTCATTAATGTTCATATTCGTGTCGCATATTACGCCGAGATGTACATATTGGACCGTTTCTTCCACAACGTGGGAGCCAAGACGCCAGGTAGGCGACGTCGTATTTGAGTCTCTATTGTTCTCATTGAATACCAAGACTTTGCACTTGCCGGAGTTATACATGTACTGGTCCTTGATTGAATTTTGGTAACATATATCCATGAGTTTATCTAGTCCATGTTTAACAAGTGACACCACTACAATATCATCGGCGGAAGTTGGGCACCCATAGCCGATAGCTTGAATTATTATACTTTGTTCAGATGATTCTAATGTGTTCATCAAGTCGTTGATAAAGAGTAAATATAGTATCGGGCTGATTACTTGCCCCTGTCTGGTACCTTGACTTATGGGGAACCAATCAGATTTATGTCCTTGGGACGCAACTATAAACGTTTTCAAACATGTTCAATATTATTTTGAATAATCGAAAGTTAATCCCAGTTCTTAACAATTTCAACATCAATATACTGTGAGATACTCGGAAAAAACGCTTGTCGAACATCTAAGAAGCATGCGTATAATTTAGAATGTTTTTCTTTGGCGAATCAAACACCCTCCAGTAGCACGAATGATGTGATGCTGCAACTGATGTTTTGTTGAAATCCTCCTTGTAGATCATGCACATTAATGGCATCGTCTCTGTCGATAATGTTTAATATACATTTTTCATAAAGTTTTAAAATTGTAGAACACAGAGATATTGCACGATAGCTATTTGGATCACTTCTGTTTTTATTAGCACCTTTAGAGTGTCGAAATAATTCCTCTTTTGAGTTCCGTTGGTGTATGTGTATATGTGTACATGTTTTGAAAGAGTTTTGTAATGACTGCAACTAGGAGCGGTTCTCCATATGTAATGTTTTCATAATGTATGTCGTCATTTCCACAAGCCTTTCCCTTTTTGATTGCACGTTTTCAGCATGTTCTCAACTAGAGTTTGATCTATGGGCACACGGTTCACATTTACACTGTCAGGAACCCGCGATTTAACGTTCGACAACTCTTGATCACACTTGGCTAAGTAGTCACTGTTAAAGCTGTCGTTCTGTGTTGGCGAATACAGGTCGGTAAAATAAGACATTCAACCTCGATTAATATCCACCGGATTATTGCAGACTGAGTCATGGAACTTCATTTCAAAATTTGTTTTATGTTTACGCTTTTTCCTTCGGTAATGTATAAGCTTCCAAAAGGCATTACTGTCCAGTTCAGCTGTCAAGTCAATTTCACGTTCCATTTCATTAATATATACCTCCACGGTAAAGCGGCCCTCACATATCAGCCGGCGTCCGCGCGACTTTTCTAATCGCAGGAGTCACCGGGAGATTTAGAGCCCGTGGATGAATCGGGCGAATTTCATGTCTGCGACGTGTGCCCTCACATATTAGACGTGGTCAAAACTAAATTTACAGGTGCAGCTATAAAGATATACAGGTGTACCTGTAAATATACAGGTGCAGCTGTAATCATACAGGTGCAGCTGTAAAAAATACAGTTGCACCTGTAAAAATACAGCTGCACCTGTAAAAATACAATTTAGTTTTGACCCCGTTCGTACACCATATGTACTAACGGGGTAAAAACTAAACTTGCAGGTGCAGCTATAAACATATACAGGTGCACATCTAAATGTATAGCTGCAGCTGTAAATGTATAGCTGTAGCTGTATTTTTATAGCTGCAGCTATAAACGTATTTTACAGGTGCAGCTATACGTTTTACATGTGCAGCTATACATTTACAGGTGCAGCTGTAAAAAATGCAGGTGCAATTGTATATTTTATAGCTGCACCTGTAAGTTTAGTTTTGACCCCGTTTGTACATATGGTGTACGAACGGGGTCAAAACTAAATTGGATTTTTACAGGTGCAGTTGTATTTTTTACAGGTGCAGCTGTATTTTTACAGGTACATCTGTATTTTTATAGCTGCACCTGTAAATTTATTTTTGACCCCGTTCGTACACCATACGATAGGGCGTCGGCCGGACGCCGCCAGATAATCTGGTGTGCGCAGGCTGATAAAAGAACAGATCGGTAGGCGTCCTGGCGGGATCCGTGAGGGGGCCGTGAGGCTATCGTATGGTGGCCGTGAATATCCCACGGCGCCCGGCGGATTTTTTTCCAATAATTTTAGTCAAAATATTCATGCGGGCGGGGCCCTAGTGACGTGTCTACGGGCTTGCCACGACCTAAAATCGCGCTTGGAAAATCGCAGATTTGGGAGTCAGGTTTTCACGCCCGTGGCGTTCGTGCGACCTCTAAAAATCGCAGCGGAGCCCGTAGAAATCGGGCAGCGTCCGGCCGGACGCCTCGCGAAAATGCCCTTTTTGTCCCGTTTTATGAGTCGCGCGGGCGCCGCGACCGATATGTGAGGGCCGCTTTACTCTATGAACACGCCTAAATGTACATTTTAGCAGCCTTATAATTCCGATAACTTGCATAGGCGTTGCCTCGAGGCCGTCATTCACTTATCCAAATATGCCGTTTTTGTTCCATGTCCTTGTGTAAGTTGGTAAGTTCACTGTTCCAATAGGGTTTTATGAATGGCTTAAATTTTAGATGTTGGGATACACGTATTTGTCGCTGAACATATAGATGTTACTACCGTACTGTATAACTGGTCAATTTCATCAACTGAGTTTATTTCATTTGCCATAGCCTCGTGTAACATTGTATCTGAAGTGAGGTGCAATCGGTATCTGTATTTATACTCTTGTTTGACAGTTGACCAATTTATAGTACGCAATGGCACCCGGTTTTTGACTCGGTATCATTAGATCTGGGTCCGCCACTGAGTAACTTGTAAAATTGCTATTTATGCAGTTAAGGAATTGTAGATCGTGTTCGAACAACCAGTGTTCCGAAATTCCACATACATCTACATGCCTTTCGTCAAGAAGATCACTCAAATAGCTAGCACTCGACATAATGCCCGCGGCATTCCACGTGGCGATATTTATATTGTTTATACCTGTATTTATACAAATACACCTGTATTTATATAGTGTCGATTAGTTGGGAGTTCACGGCAGTTGACCTGTTTATAGAACATGGTATAACAAGGGTCAGTCTAATATTACCGTTTTACGCTGGTGGTTTCCAATTAATCACAAGGTTTGAAGTTTATAGTGGTCCCCGGTAAACGTGTTCGTTGAGAATTATATTGCCGCGTGGATACAGACTCTTACCCGGCTCGTGTGCAGAGGGGGCGCGACGGGTGCGTACGCACCCTCCTTAACCATTTCAACACCACATGCATGTATAATGATATTGGCAAAAAGTGTAGATCCAGATGAGCCGGCTCGTGACGAGCCGTCTCATCAGGCTCTGCACTTTTTGCATTAATTTTCATAATGTAGAGAACACACCCCATGTTATTAAATGGACTAGTCTGAAAATAAGTTTGTGATGATTGAATTAGTTGCAAAAGTAACATATCAAAATCCATTCCAGTTTCTTAGGGGTGAACGTGTTAACCTGTCGAGTAGAGGTCTGTCTGCGAAAATAAAATGTCTAGCCCTTCGCGCCGTCGATAACGCACCCCCCTAAATTTATTCCTGCTTACCGGCCCGTATACCTGTAAATATTCAGCCATGACTACCTGGGAGATAATACAATATGTATGTACCGAATTCACAAGAATAGTAAGTGTACTTATCTCGCTGAGTATACAACGAGGGAGTAATTATTGAATATTCACTTAAATACATTATTTCACATAGAACACATGTCTGTTTATACAATATAGTTGATGATTAAAATATGCAACTTCGTTTGGTTTATTTATTACATTACCACATCCATTGTTTTCGTTGATTACATTTCTTTTTTATTTCATCAAATAAAATTATTAATTAATTATGCATTAATTGAAAATTTCTCCCCCACAGTGGAATCTATTTAAACCGGACACCAATAAAACACCTGTGATCTTATTTTTGATGAGTTTCTTTGTGAATTACATCAGGTGATAATGTCTGTTTGTGATCGCATAGCACACAACTATGGCTCATAATGATCAAATGCCTGATTTAAAGTGAAACCTCTCTAAGACGGTCACTCTGGGGACCTCACAGGGTGTCCGGTTTAGAGTGGTTTGACTGTATACTTAGCTACTTAGCGATTTTGGTGAATAGACTACAGACGTATTTCCGGTTATTATTTTAGGGGGGGGGGGTGCGTTATCGACGGCGCGCAGGGCTAAACATTGTGTTTGCACATCCACGGACAGACCTCGGTAGATTAACCCTTTCACCCCTAAGTAACTGGAATGGATTTTGATTTGTTAATTTTGCAACCAATCTAAATCATCACAAAATGATTTTCACACCAGTTAATTTATGAACATGGAGTGTTTTTGTTCTCAAAATTATGAAAATGAATTGCAAAGAGTGCAGATCCTTATGAGACGGCTCGTTACGAGCCAGCTCATCTGGATCTACACTGTTTGTAAATACCACTATACATGCCTGCGGGTTAAGAGTGAAATGGTTAAGGGCGGTGCGTATGCACCCGTCGTACCCCCTCTGCGTACGGGCCTGAGAATTATTTCGTTTGGCAAATGAGGATCTGATACACACAGGGATTAAACCACACATTTTGGGAAGGGGCCCTAGCTATATATTTTAGGAAAACAGCGCGTGAATCTGGTAAATTGGGAAATGTGACATGCTTGCAAATTTGGCAAGTAAAATAGTAGGCTGCACTCAGACACTTCAAACACTTCCAAGTGAGTTGTAACTGCATTGAGATTCTTTCTACTGTATTTTCTTGAGTAAGTTATCAAGTTTATGACCATTATATTTGTGATGGCACTTTGTTTTACTTCTCAATTGGGAATTTATTTTACATTTTGGGAAAAATAAAAGGCCCCTAGGCTTGGGGAAGGGGCCTATATAAGGCCCCTGGAGGCATGGTAGTTTACTCCCTGACACCTCACTCATACTAACAATCCCATCAATTTAATACATAACTGTGACGGTAGAAAGAAATGGAGTTTATGAGTTTTGCTGCCAGTGTAGATCCAGCTCAGCCTGAGCTACAATAATTCGCCTCCGATATGTTATCTACGGCTACAATTTTACCCATACACAAAATGTGCGCAACCGAGATGCATACCCAAACCTGTTGCATGTAGATATAAATGTAGTAAATAAACTGTATATGTTATGCCTTTAAACAATTGATCTTTCATGTACAACGAGTATATTGCCAAACATATTTATATCGCTAACATATCAAGCACGCCGAATAACCGATTGCAAAAATCACTCTTCCATGCGTTACATTAAATATATGGGGTGAAATTGCTACCCTCGCGAGAGGTATGGAGCGGGTTAGCAATTTTGTAAAAGTTTCTAGATCAGCCTGTGCATTCGCAGTATGATCAGTGTCTGCACTGATCGTCATTCCATCGATTTAACAGCCATGCATCGAACAAATAATCCCGACAGCTCGTTATCAGGCTACAGGAGTGTGGTACATGTACAGTTAACGCTCGTTTACTCGAAGTCCGTCGGACTGTGATAAATACTTTGAGCAAACAGAAATTCGACGTAACGAAATCTGAACAGGACCTCGAAATATTGCCATACGCGTTACAGGATGCAACTCCCATACGACCTGTGACACACGGAGTTACACTTTTGCAACTCTAATGTGTTTACTTGCGTTTGCCTGTACATGCATGTGTGTAGTCGAACTCAGTATACGCATCTGTATTATCAGGGTGGAACAAGAAACGACAATTCAAAGCAGTAGAATAACATTTTATGCTTAATAAATAGAATAGATAATAGAATATAATTGTATTGAGACTTAAACTATACAGTTTCTCGTCTACAACATGTTTGTACATTTGTTCACGTGTCAGATTCGTTGTGCTAACATAAATGTATATGCTATTTCAATATTTGAAAAAGGAATACATGTATTATACTGCACAATATGAAACATCATCATTAATATATAAAGCATGTAAACCGTTTACATTTTAATTGGTGTCGAGTAACAGGTAAACAAGTATAGTCTTAGATCCGGTAAATTGGTGCCGCGAATTCGCACTTCGAGTGCAAACTGACACTTTGACTTAACGAGAGTGAAATACCACACATTCCTGTTTTCGGGACCTATCAATTAGTTTGAATTGGCGAAAATTCGACGTAGTGAAATTCGACGTAACGGTAGCCAGTTACATTGTGAATAATAGGATCTTAAAAACGGACTTGGACACAACTTCGACGTAACGAGGGAATTCGACTTGACCGACTTTGAGTAAACGAATGTAGACTGCACTTGATCAGGAGCTACACTGGTCACAAACAAATGATATAAACCACATTTCTCCAGTCACAGCCACATATGTGTATATAGGATGAATTGAAATAATTACAAAAACACAAAAATAATAACTATACTCTCGAACATACATGTACCTTGTTTGTTTTAACAGTGACGGTCAACAGTTTGTTGGCTCTTGTTTGTGGACATGAAATGTAATTGACAAATGAATCAGTGTGGAAACATTTAAAAATGTCGTCTATTATGACATGCATGACTAGTGATTTAAATTATCTTTTTGCCTGGCATAAGCAAAAACAAATTGAAACAATTTACAGGCCAAAGCTATTGTCTTCGAAGTAAGCAATTATGTGATCATGTATATTTGTTTTTACCTGCAGTTGTTCACATAATAGTGTCGATTCGCACGCATGAGTTTTCGGCCAATGTAGCCACAGATCAGACTGCGCAGGTCATTTACTATGAGTCTGCGACTACTGTCTGTTTCACGAAACCTGCCCAAATGTTACGGCCATATAAACAATGCAAAAGCAGTATTTTTTTCGAATATAGAAAATGTTATCAAAATCTAGGAATGAACCTTCTTTTTTCGTGGGTGTCAAGAATGACATATATTTGTCGATGAAACACCTGTTGAGTTGCTATCAAACATCACATATCTTTATCACGATGCAGCCATGATGATATCGGATACTCGTCGGCGATGATAAATTAATGTTGCGCAATTGGTAATGAGGCGCGCTTCTCACCAATACGGCTCTGGTTCGATCCTCGAATTGGGCTATACGCTATATGACATGCTGGTAGTCATATCTGACAAACAGATTTTCTCTGGCTACTCTGGTTTCCACCCACATCAATACCATCATTAAGCCCGCATCTTGGTATCGAAAGACTTTGCATAAGTGCCCTGGTATTCTTACATGTATTTTTGACTTGACATTCTCAACAAGTGTACCGGAAGAAATATTTATATCGGTTGAGTCCATGCACAGTTCAGCCTCGACCAATCACATTCACCAATTACATGCACGGACCTGGCATCCCAACTGTAGCTTATTTTACCAACATTGCAAAGTATACTTATCTAGCAAAGCATACTTTGAGGGAGAAATTTCAAATTTAAGGATAAATTTATTAATTTTTAGTATACTGAATTTATTACATTATCACAGCCATATTGGCTGTGATAATGTAAAAAATTCATTATACTAATTCTGCATAGTACGTTTAATCATCAGATATATGCATTCGTTAGTTCTATATGGAATATTGCATTTCGGGGAAAATAAATGATTGCTCCCTCAAAGTATACTATGCTAGATAAGTATGCTTTGCACTTTTGATGAAATCGGCTACAGGTCACATACACCATAAGCCCCATGTATCCAGTCAGTCCAGTGTTGGTCACGTGATATAAACAAAATGTCAGTGGCCAAAAATGTAAACAATATTGGGGGACATGACGAGGTTGGAATTTTCTTTCTTAGGAGTAAGTAAATCTATTGTGTAATTCATGCAGAACCAGTACAGACCGGCTGCATGTTATGTACAAGTAGGTCCCACAGCATCCATACGAATAGTGAACTGGTGAAAGTAGGTGAGACAGGCCTTATTGGATGGGTGTCTATGCCGCTGTGCAGGCTAAGCTGGACCAACGCGCTCACTTAAGATATCAATATAACGTTTGTTTTCTGTCACTGTCCTATGGCACAGTCATTCTATATATATATATGAGCCGCGCCGTGCGAAAACCGGGCTTAATGACAACATTTTCAGTTTTTATTTTTTCGCGTATTCTGAATTGTACATCTTTTAAAAGCCATATGCCGCAAAAATAATAAATGTATCCCAATTATTTTTCATTTTAGAAGTATTTTTATGACGCGTATTAAAAACTTATATGACGTTTTAGATCAATGACGTCGAAATGACGACGTTTTTATCAAAGGCGTATACAAGGGGTGTTGATAAAATATCCGGAAAAGTCCTATAGATGTGTCATCTTTTATGGCATATCAACCAAATTTGGATATCTCGTAGCCTGGTCAAGTGTCTCCCAAGACAAAGTATGAAACTAATGTGTATGGCTCGTGTTGCAGTTGCTAATGTAACGTCATGTTTTGAATTTCGTATGAATACTTTTCAAATAAGGCAGAGTGAGAAGTGTTGGCGTTTCCCTGTTGTTTGCTGCTGTCTGAAATAATTTTTGGGAATAATATCGACATTATTTAGCATTTCGTATGCGACGACATATTTTAAAAAACTGACATCATGACCGGAAATGATGTAGATTAACGACGGCCAGCGATTATATTAAAGTTTGTATTTTAACACAAAACACGAGATATTGATGATGAGAGAAAGTCCATCAACTGGATGAAATTATGCGAACGATACAGTCGGATAGACAATGGACATGAAGGTGCGAAAGGCTAGGCCAGACATGGATGTCCAAAAGTGACGTCGTCAGACGTTGTGACGCACAGTAAAAGTCCTGGTCAACTAACCACTTTTCGTGAAATGCCAGATCGGTTAAAATCATTGTGTGATTAAAAAGATTTAAATATGAGGATACATATGGCTAGATGGATCCCGATGGTGGTGAACATGTAGCAGAAGGCCAGGCGAGTTACCAATTTCTCTCGAGTTTTAGGATAGTTGAAGTGACATCTGTACATTTGTCCAATTGAGTGGTTACAGTGGATGAATCTATTATCAAATATCGTCGATTGAGGCGTTATTCAATCCTCCATATTCGCCCAATCTTGCCCTATCTGATTTCATTTTTTAATACCGTACACGAACAGCCGCATAAAGGGAATCCACTTCGACAACGTCAGCAATCAATAATGTTACTGCTGGTATTTCAGGTGGTATGTTTGAACAAAGGTGCATGGCATTGCCTGACTTAGCTGTCGGAAGTGCATGTAGAATAAAAAAAAGATTTTATACCGTTTATTTTGAAAAATAATAACCCATTGTGCGAGCACGAATGTTATTCTTCTTTTGAACTATAAGGAGCATAACATTAACGTAACGTTATTTTGACGCTGGGTTCCATATCGCGTGAAGACGCTGCGTTGGTAACGATATAATTGTCCATGATATATTAGTTTAGTTTAAACAATATTTATTCGACAGTATATGGTACAATACAAGGTATACAATGACAGGGATATGAAAACCAGCGTGAAGCTTATATGAATTCGTCTCCCACAAGGTGGATGTAAAACACGAATGTGGTACAAGATAGTTAAGTGCACATACAGGCGAATATACATGTTGAAATAGTCTAAGTGGAATAACTTTGTCTTTCAATGATGTACTTACATAATGAGATTGACAGTGTTTAAACCTTAGATTTATGACATGAGAATGCGTGTGGCTGTGCTTCAGAGATGGTCTCCAAGCAAATGAGACAGGGACACGGGAGTGGGGGGGTTACATGGGGAATCGCCCATGCCTTCCCAACCCTCACGATTTCCCTCTCACGTTCCGTGGACGGGGATCGCCCCCGAGTGGCGTAAATGGATAGTGCCCGGAAGTTGTCGTCTATTGTTAGGATGATATGTATGGTATCTTTTGGTTGTCTATGTTGGAATGATATTATGATGCTAAAATCTATTTGTTGCTGTTATGTAGTTTTGGACACTTATAAACATTTTGTTATTTTGATCGAAAGTCAAGTGTTCGTTTCCGTTCAAAAGATTTTCAGTTAACGGAATACATGGAATATCAGTGAGGTACAATTGTCGTTGGTGTTGATATTGTCTGCATGATGTGAGAAATTGACTGAAAGTCTCTGGGGCGCCACATGTACAGAGAGGTGAGTCTATTATTGATTTTCTGTAGAGATCGTAATTTAGGGAACTACAAGACATTCGTAATCGAGCGTGTAGGATTTGGTCTTTTCGGGTACCCACGTTAAACAGAGGGGATGATTTAGATGTATGTTTGTTAAGTCTGTATTTGAAGCTGGATATTGTTGGGGCGTATCTGGTAGATTCTGGTAGACTTTTCCAGTCTCTGATAGTGGATGGGAGGAAGGAATTGGTATATTGCTGGGTGCGACCATATAGTGACTGTATATTGTTTACATTTCTAAGGGCGTAACGCTGTTGTGTTTCGGTAGGTATAAGTGTTGTTAAATATGTTGGTGTTAGGCCATTCTTCATTTTGTAGAGTTGTACGAGCTTGTGTTTTTTTCGGTATAATGAGAGTGTTTCCCATTTAAGGTCTCTATAAAGGTTGTCAATGCTGCAAAGTTTTGTTGCACCTGTTACAATGCGTGCTGCCTCGGTTTGTATAGCATCGAGGTCATTTTTTAGATAGTTTGTACAGTTGTCCCAAACAATGTTTCCATATTCGAGTAGTGGGCGGATGGTTATGATATAAAGGCGTTCAATGCTTGTTCTAGTTAATGTGAATTTGAGCGATCTTAGGATTCCTATCCTCTGCCAAGCTTTCTCTAAAGAACTTGAAATGTGTGCTGTCCATTTACCATCGTCAGAGAACGTTAAACCTAAGTGTTTGTGCTCGGTTACAGTGTTTATTACAGTATATTGTTCATATAAAGATCAGGATGATAGGGCTTATTTTGTTGTTTTTTTTCGAAAATATCATGGACTCGGTTTTTGATGGATTAAATGTTACTAACCAGTTTTGTGACCATTGGTGCACTGTGTTAAGATCGGCATTTAGTTGTGTTTGCGGATTCTGATGGTCGTCTACAATGATGTATAAGGCTTGTATCGTCTGCAAATTAGTCGAATTTTAGAGTTGATAGTTTGAACTATATCGTTAATGTAGATAAGAAAGAGCAAAGGGCCCAAAATGGATCCTTGGGGAACACCGGCGGTTACATTAGACCATTCGGAAGATGCGTTTAAGTGTACTACTCGCTGTTTTCTATCTGCTAGGTACGATTTAAACCAGGAAAGAAGGTTCCCGGTCATTCCGATTGAGGAGAGTTTATATTAATAAGGCCGCGGTGCCAGACTCTATCAAATGCTTTTGAGATAATCGCAGAAAACGGCTCGGACTTCTTTACCGTCATCCATGCTTTTTGATGATATCGTTGTATATATATGTTAGCTGGTTGATCGTCGAGTCTCCTTTAATGAATCCTGATTGAAGAGGCGTGAGAATGTTATTGACAGCTATATAATTGTATAAATGCTTGTGAATGCATCGCTCCATAAGTTTACCAATACAGCTTAGTAGAGATATGGGTCGGTAGTTCTGCGGATTTGATGGGTCAGCCTTTTTAAATATCGGAACTACGTTTGCTAGTTTCCATGTAGAAGGGAAATATGAAGATGCAATGAGCTTGTTGAAGTATGTGGGTAGAGGCTGCGATAAGACTTCGGAGCCTTCACGAAGAAGGCGCGGGCTAATTAGGTCGGGACCACATGCTTTAGAAGGGTCGATGTTGGATATGACACCACGTACATCTTGGGGTGTGAGAAAAATAGTCGAAATGGAGTATGGTGGTGTTTGGTCAAGTGTAGGTAATTCTGTGTTGCTGTCATCCAGTAATGATTGCTTACAAAAATAAGAATAAAGCATTTCGGTTTTTTGAGTATCAGTCGTAGCTTCAGATCCATTTTCAAAAAGCGAGGGGATTTGTGAAGATGAGCTGCGCTTGCTTGTTAGTTGCTTAGCCAGTTTAAACCAGTTTTTTGCATTGAAGTTATTATCATTAATTGTATCTACCAATTTGGTTTTAAATTCGGCCTTGCACTTACGCAGGGTGGTGGTTACTTCATTTCGTATTTTACGGAAACACCCATGCCCCCCCGTGTGTTCATTGTTAGAAGTTTTTGCCTTTTTATGTATTCTATTTCTTTTCCTTATAAGTCTACGTATAGTGCAGTTGAACCATGGTATGTCGTTAGGTCTTATGGTCACCATTTTGTTTGGGATAGAATTTTTAGCGGCGTTCGTGATGATTTCCGTTATTTTGCTAGCCACATTGTCTAAGTTATTTGACTGATGATTGAATTCCCAGTTTGTGTTTGATAGAAAATTCTCTATATTTATTAAAGTCGCCTTTGTTGTATAGCAAATGTGCCTCTTATAAGCAGTTTATTTTGGGCTTATCAAATTTTAGGACGGTTACAATTTGGCAGTGGAAACGTATTAAATCCGGAATAAATCGGAATCCGCAACGAATGATGTTAGGGACGAATGTTGGGTGTGTTTAACGAACATCAGGTCAATTAGTGAGCTGGAGTGTTCAGTAAAGTGAGTTGCCTTTGTGATTAGTTGCTCTGCGCTATAAGATGTTATAAGTCTATTGATTTTATTTGGAGTGCCGTTTAGACTATCAATATTAAAGTCGCCGTGACTAGTATGTTGTCAACCGGCTGGTTAAACGCACGGTCAACGCTCTCTTCTAGAAGATTCCATTCGGTATTATTAGAGTTGGGTTGGTCCATGTATTATATATCTGCCGCCTAGTAGTAATTTACGGTGGTCAATATATAACTCGATCCAAAGTGATTCGATGCCATTGATAGAAAGGTCGTTACGTTGTTTTGCAAAGAGTGTGTCGCGAACATATATTGCTACTCCGCCGCCGATTCTGTTTTGTCTATCACATCGAAATGGAGGATTAAAGTTAGGAATTAATATATCTTCGTTAGGTGTAGTTTGTGATAGCCATGTTTCAGTGAAAACAAGGACGTCGTAAGGTTGCGATTCGATTTCCAGTATATCATTTTGCAAGTTTTGGTTATGCGTTGTACGTTCAAGTGCATAATGCTAAGGCCCCCGTTGATTAGATTTATATATGATGACGTCGAGATGTTGGATAATTCATCGGATAGTTCGGAATGCGAGCTAGGACCAGGGTTGGGATGTATGTCACCTGATAATAAGATTTGTAAATAGATGTGTGGAGTTGTCTCATGATTCCTATTATGTGTTATCGTGATAAGTATGAGTAACGGGGACTTATGTTCACCTTGTTTGTAAGGCAAAAATGTTAAATTTTGTTTTTACTCTTTTTCCATAACTCATCTACCGCTTCTGATCACCGATTTTGATATTTGGCCACAATGTGTGTCTAGGGATGCTACATTGTTTTGCATACGACTCACGTCCGATGACCCAAGGTCAAGGTCACATGAGGACTTGTGTTCACCTTGTTTGTAAGGCAAACAGTTTGTTCTTTTCTTTTTTCAATAACTCCTGAACCGCTTCACAGATTTTGATAATATTTGGCCACAATGTGTGTCTAGGGATGCTGCTTTGTTTTGCATACGACCCACGTCCGATCACCCAAGGTCAAGGTCACTGAGGACTTGAGTTTTGTATTAAGGCTGCTAGCTAGGGGATTATATTCGTTTAACGATGCCAGTTCTTGTTTCTATCAACAACAACTTAGTTTGGCAGTACTTGGAAATATATATAAAGTACTAGCAAACCATTAACAAGGTGTGGTTACAACAACAACAAGTGCTAGAATCCCCCCCCCCCCCCCCCCCCCCCCCCACCCCCCCTGATTCAAAGTAACGTATTATTTTATTATTTCCTTATTATGTAACGGATTTTGATGAAATATGGCGCATCAAACGCGTCTTGTTAAGCTGCATTTGGTGGTCTCTGTACTTGGCCAAAACTTCTGTCGTTTTTGCGACGAATCGATTTCCGTGTATCTGATGAAGACGCGTTTGCTGCGCCATATTTCATCAAAATCCGTTGCCTATTAAGGAAAATGTACATGTATGCCGCCGATCCATCCGGAGTTGTGTCCCCTTTTCGTAAATGTCATTGGTTGCTTGTCCGGCGAACTCCGTTTTCAGCGTCTTCATACTTGGTAAACTTGACTGCCATGAAGTGCAGGAAAAACATCACACTGCATCTGGGACCCGTTTCACTAAATTTCCTACGACTAAAAAGTGCAAATTTAAGATCGTCTGTAAATTTAAATTGATGGATTTACATTTATTGAGCATAGGCTGCATATCATATAAATTTGTTTATTAAAGTCTCATCAATGTACACACATAAGATAATACAATATAGACACAGTAAAATAGTACATCGCCATTCTATAAGAATTACAAGAGACTACACTCACTATAAAACAAGTGTTTTGCCACATAAAAAATGAATATGAATACATGGGTAATATGTACATACAGTTATATACCGTGTTCATGACACCAGCATCTGATACATGCTATAACGCACATGCACAAACTACATGTAACCTAATGCGTGTATCATGACTATGACGTACCCATACACTAAAACACATGATAAACATAGACACAATCATTCATGAATATAGTACAATATCTACACTATAAGACATGGTTAAATGAATAAGACCTAACGTACGGTATATTGATCATCTATAAAGAAAACCACATCTTCTTTTTAAAATATTGAAACAAGTTTTGGCACATTCTTTCATGATATGACTATTAACAAATAAGATTCAAGAAATCCGGAACAATGTTGCAAGCTTTATCGAACAATACAGTTCTAAGATCACTGTACAAATCACATTCTAAAAGCACATGCTTTTCCGTTTCCACAGTATTAGCATTGCAAAATATACACAGCCTTTCATCCAGGGCAATATTTTCGTATCGTCACGTTTCCAGTCTAATGGGAGCAACCCCACAGCGAAACTTGGCAAAAGCTGATCTGTGCTTAAATGGAATGAAGAGCTTGCAATAAGTTTCTCTTTCGAAGTTATTTTTAAACTTACAATAAGACCTGAGCTTATTACCCCCTTGACCCCGTATGCTGATATTACTGTTAATACGGTGATGCCATTCAACAACGTATTTGTGCATCATTGCCGTAACTAGATCTCATAAAAGTGCCGTTTTAGCAATAAATGTATCAACATTTAAGTATTGATTAAGTTGCAAATTATTAAAATGTTTGATAACAGTATAACACCAATTTTGACACTGTCTGCTATTAACGCTATGACACCAATTAAAAATTATCTTATTAATTCTGTTTACTCTCATATTTACACAACGACTCCAGAGGTTAGCAATACATTTCCACTGTCGGATGATAGCTGGTAACCATGCCATATCACCGGAGACAGCAGCACTGGGTGTATACTTTTCCACGCCCATATAAAAACACATAGCTCTATACTGTACAGCATCGATACATGAGAATGATCTATATCCCCATACAGCTGCCCCATAAGCTATAACAGGCCATACTATTGAATCATACAGTTTAGTGAAAACATCATACGGCATACCACCAATGTACTTAGACTTTGCAATGATAAGACCGAGGGCTCTGCCGGCACTCTGTGCAACCATTTTGGCAGTAACATTATAGTCAAGATATTCATCTAGTACAAGTCCAAGATATGTATATTTATCAACAGTGTTTAAACTTGTATCACCACAATCACCATATCCAACTTTCGCGGCCACCTTACCTGGACAAAATCCATAGTGACCACATGGTCAATTTCAGCTGACCAATACTTGATGGTCAGTCGGCAATTTCCGTGATATCGGCTTTTTCCGTAATCTCTCGGAAATCTACAGGTTTCACGTGATGTATGCAATCTTACATGTACATGTAGTGTGGCGATCCACCATTGACCACTGTGATATTCGAATTAACGTGTCAGGTTAACATGTATCTCACTTCCCGAACATGTTTATTTTATTGAAAATGACATTTATGACCACGTGAACATGATTTCCAAAGTTCAATATGGTTTCCGTAAATGGCATCGCATATATTTTATGCCAAATGTGGAATTAAATATTCTTCCTTTGTACAAATAAAGTTCAATGAAGTTTAGTTTGCAGTAAATAATTCGCGATGATTCTGCTTAATTCCCTGTAAATAAAAACAACACATTTATATTTATTGACAAGTTTATAATTTGTGACACTTTCACTAATATTAGTTTCGATAATCGGTATAAATCCCGTTAATATTCACATGAAATCTAGAGAAATCATGCAACGATACAAATATTTACAACCAGCGTAAGTAAATTTGTAGACTAACGTAATCCGACCAAGATTTATAATTCCCGTGTACGTAAAAGGGAATTACGTTAATTCTTTCTCAACATATAAAATAAAGATGAAATTATATTAAGTATTGCAAGTTGCAATTATCTCAAAGATAATCAAATAAGACAAAGTCTATGCTGAAATTACAAATCAGGCGCGGATCCAGGATTTTCGGGTTAGGGGGGGGTGGGCGTAACTATTTTGCAATAATTAACTATATTATCGAACGCGCTAGGGGGGCCCGGAATTTTTTTGAAATCTACATCGCATTTCCTGCGTTCTGGCGCATTTTGGAGCAACGTAGAAACGTGCCTTGTAACTTGTAAAAATTCTTTACTCGGCGAATTTTATGGGCGGGGGCGCGCGCCGGGTCCAACCCCCCCCCCCCCTGAATCCGCCCTTGCAAATCAGTATGTCAGTTGCTATAGGTGTATACTATGATCAGACTGCGCCGATGCAGACCGTATATGCGTGTATGCTATTTTCTAATCGATTTTTAAAATGTGTACGTGTATGAGTCTGATCTGGGCTTACACTGTTTATTAATCATTATGAAGTCTGCATTATAGTTATGCGGAGTAAACAACCACACAACAGTCGTAACAATTAGTTAAATAACGTAAATAATTACAGATGACCGATGTACTCGATATATATATTCTCAGGCTAGCGAACTTTTTTTAAGTTAATATCTCGGTCAATATACATGCTGGGGATTATGATAGCCCTGTTAAAATCATGGAGGGGATTATGATACCCCTGCAAAAACGATGGAGGGGGTTATGATAGCCCCTGCAAAAATATGAAGGGGATTATGATAGCCCCTGCAAAACTATGAAGGCGATTATGATACCCCTGTAATTTTTCAGCGAAGGGGATTATGAATGAAGGGGATTTTGATATACACTCTTATCCAAGACGTTGCACACTGTGGCGGTGTAAGCACGTTGAACGGGTGCAACATTCGATCATTCACATTTCAATACGAGTTTAGTATTATTCACATTATACTTGCAACTGCTTGTTCATCGCCTGTTCATTTGCACCAATAGGCTGAATGGAATCGAACAATGAAACTTTGAAACACAAACGAGGCACATACCAAACAACCGATTTATTCATCTACGCTTTGTATTCATAATTATGCATAATTATTCATGCAACTGAACATAATACAGGTAACATTACACGTTCAAAATACGTTTTTGTCCTTTTGTGTGTGCTCCCACGTTTAATTTGCTGACAATGTTAAGTGTCTTTTATGTCAACGTATATATAAGAAATCCATGTAACGAGAAGTGCATGTAATACAGTAAGCTATCATTTTATCTAAGTATAGGCGAATAGTAATAGGGCTGAGAACGGAAAACATATAAGTCAAAGCTGATTTTGTTTTCAGGAAATGTTCAGAATATCAATTGTAATAACATATAAAAAATCCTCATGAATCCCACTGGAGCTTAAGCCGTCCGTCCGTCCGTCCGTCCGTCCGTCTCCGTCCGTCCGTCCGAGCCAACATCGGGGGTTTAGGAGCTTAGGGGCGTAGTTAGGTCCGTCTGTCCGGGCCAACGTCCAGGGGTTTGAGAGGTTTGAGAGGTTAGGGGCGTGATCTAACTAACACAAACGATTCCTTTAATTTATTCCGTAAGCTCATAAACTCTATTGTTGTTTAGGGGCTTTTTCTTTGATCTTCAAACAATGGAAATACCCCATGAACCCAAAATGTTGGAACGTTCGTCCGTCCGTCCGTCCGTCCGTCCGTCCGTCTTGCCGTCCGTGTCCGTCCGTCCGTCCGAGAGCTACATTGTGAGGTTAACCACACAGTGATGGACTTGTTAAGAGATGCTTATTCCGTTTTTAACCATGTTATGAATTGCTCTTGTGGAGTTATTTTGTCTTATGGGGTTGTTTTTTATGCAGCCTATGCTCAATAAATGTAAATCCAATAATTGTTTACAAGAAAACATTGTTAATGTGAAATTTACAGACTTAATAATTTTGCACTTACGAAGTTTAGTGAAACGAACCCCAGATCCATCCGGAGTTATGTCCCCTTTACGACTATGATTTTTAGCCGTTTTTATTTGTATTCCCGTACTATTGGATTAGCGAAAGCCGAGCGGTGGCAGGCTGCGGCTGGCGGTGGCGTGCGGTCGACGGCTTCCATAATATTCCGTTTTCGGGTTTAGGTTAATTTCTTTGTTACTGTATCACCTAGAATAACAGACTGATTTGTCTGGTTTTACTGAATATGTTTCCCAAGCAGATCTGCACAACACTTGACGGGATTCTACAAGCAAACTGCATATGTTTGTGGCCTAAACCTGGCACTAATGAATTTGTCCCTGCCTAAACTCATTGGGATTATTGTACGGGGCTACTAGTTTAAAGATACATGCCCACTCAGTAGGCACAACATGTTCTTTATATGAATTAAATAACTGTATAATTGTGTCACTATTCCACCAGTTCTAAAAAGTATGAGTGCCATTTATACAGATACAAGAATTCCGCCACGGAAGCGGTGTCGCGCCTGCCGAGGCATTTGACCGTAACATGATTATGGGCATGTGCTAAAGTAAGCATTACAAAAACCATCAGAGAAGTGCATACTTAAAAAATGAAAAAGGTCAAGGTTGCAGAAACTTAACATTAAAAAATGGCTAAGTCTTTCCACAGCCATGTGAAGGTCAAAAAGATGAAGGTCATGTTAATGGCGGCATGAGTGTGTTTCAAATGCTTATATGTATCAAGTGTCCAAATATTGAAGCAATCCAGTCGGTAATATTCATGTTATACGATGATGAAGAAACTTGTACACTGTTTTTGAAGCAAACAAATGGCTAAGTGTTTCCGCTAAAATGTGAAGGTGAAAATGGTCAAGATCATGTTAATAGCGTTATAAGTGTGTTCCAAATGCTTACATGTATCACGTATCGAAACATTGAAATAATCCATCAAGTATCAATGTTATACGATGATGAAGAAACCGATACAACTTTTGACTTTTTGGCGAAGTGTTTCCGCAAACATGTGAAGGTAAAACAGGGTATGGTCATGTTAATGGTGGCATGAATAATAAAATGTATCAAGTGTCAAAATATTGAAGCAATAATATTAAAGTCATAACCTGTTGAAGAAACTTGTACAAACTGTTTGGCTAAGTATTTCCGCAAAAATGTGAATTTAAAAACGGTCCCGGTCATGTTATTGGCGGCATGTGTGTGTTCCGAATGCTCACATATATCAAGTGTCCAAATATTGAAGCAATCCGTGAAGTAATATTAAAGTTATACAATGATGAAGAAACGTTTACAAATATTTTGATGCAAAAAAATGGCAACGTGAATCCGCAAAAGTGTGAAGGTAAAAAATGTCAAGGTCATGTTAATGGTGGTATGCATGTGTTCCGAATGTCCACATGTATCAAGTGTCCAAATTTGGAAGCAATTCGTCAAGTAATGTGAAAGTTATAACATGATGACGAATCTTAAGCAAACTTTTTGACATTTCGGACGATGCGGACGACGACGACGGGAAAAGCGGCAACTATCGTCGCAACTTCTGCTAATTCATTAATAGTAATATTTATTTTACTGATAGTCACTCGTGGTGGTATCAGGCTATTTTCATATGCAAATGAGGCATGGTATTTTTTAAGTATTTATACAAATTAAATGCGTCACCTGAAAAAAGTAATAATTTCGACACATTATGAAATATGATCATTGCACATCAAAAAATAAATACAGAGAATAAATAGTAATATCCGTTAAAATTTTAAGGAAACACGGTTATCGCCCCTGATATCAGTGTGGAAATTTACGTCTGATATAAAATGTATAATAATACCAATCAATACGTGGGGTTATAATGGTTTGAATGGTGCCAGAAAATGTCTCAGATGATGTCTCTGATATAAGGAACATTCTGTGCCTACTGAGTGGGCATGTGCCTTTAAATTATGACCCATTTCGCGGATTAATACATGTATTATGAGTATTTCACAACCCATTGTCATATTGCGTTTACTATTTTAACACGCACCTGTGTTCTGGCTGAGCCAAGACATGCCGTATTGTTAGCCCTTACACCGCTATCTTATTTTTTTGTCGTCCGCTGTTTATTTTCTATTTTCCATTTTTATCATAAAAAACATGCTTTGACAGCACTTACGAATAATTTACAACATGGTTTGACAGCACTTCAGTATCATTTCCATTGGAAATTATTCTGAAGTGCTGCCAAACCATGTTTTTTATTGAGAAATAAGGCAAGATTTAACAGCAACAGCGGACGACAATTGTTGCGTGTAGCATGGCTAATCGAAGGGTTGGTATAATTTATTACCTACTTATGATTGCGGAGTCCTGAGACTGCCATTTACATTGTGGACACTTATGATATCAAAGAGCATGATCACGTGGTTACAACAACAACAACAATGGCTGAAAGTGTTGAAAACGCGCCCACTCCAAAGTAGTATTTGATATTTATTTTATTGTCAACAGATTTTGATGAAATATGGCGCAGCAAACACGTCTTCATGAGCTGCATTTGGTGGTCCTGGGAGTTCGGCACATACTTATGTCGTTTTTGCGAAGAATCGATTTGCGCGTCAGTAGACACGGAAATCGATTATTCGCAAAAACGACAGAAGCTTAGGCCAAAGTACCGAGACCAACAAATGCAGCTTAACAAGACGCATTTGATGCGCCATATTTCATCAAACTCCGTTACATAATAAGGAAAAAATAAAATAATACGTACTTTTAATCGGAGGGCTTCTGGAAGTTTCAGTAATTGTTGTTGTAACCACGTGATCATACACCTTGGATAAGGGTGCGCTCACATTTAGTAGACCATATAGGATCAGGGCTCCAGATAATGAATTAGTAAATGAGTATTATCACTCCATCATTTCTGAAGCAATTGGGTATTTCAAAATTTTAATTGGATAAAATAAAATCACACTACTGTTACACATCAATAGAAAGCAATTATTGAATAGTTTGCTTTGACATGAAAACATGTCTAGGCATTTCATAAGAATTGTCTCCTTGGAGACAATTCTAATGAAATATCAAGATGTGTTTTCATGGAAAATAAGAAAAATATGCTATATTTGTGGTCTGCTTATTGTTTTCTGAAGCATGATAAATGAACCACACATTTTGTATTGCTTTTGATACTCTCTACTTATGATTTCAATTGGGTTGTTGGCAATTTTAATTGGGTATTTAAGAAAATACGCAGCTTATCTGTAGCGCTGTCGGATACAATATTTACCCTTACTCTTATTTTTTTGTCGTCTGCTGTTTATTTTCTATTTTCCACTTTTATCATCAAAAACATGCTTTGACAGTACTTAGAATAATTTACAACATGGTTAGACAACACTCCAGAATCATTTCCAATGGAAATGATTCTGAAGTGCTGTCAAACAATGTTTTTATTGAGCAATATGGCAATGTATAAAAGCAACAGCAGACGACAATTGTTGTGTGTAGCAGTCTAAGGGTTCACATATTCACTGTCTACGGTGTTTTTTATCTGTAAATATATATAAATCACCGCCATCATTCGCATATACAGGTGCTAGACTGGCCACAAATACCATAGGCCGCATGTCTCCAGTCACATCTACATATAGAAAAGCTAGACTGGCCACAAATACAATAGTCCGCATGTCTCCAGTCACATCTACATATAGAAAAGCTAGACTGGCCACAAATACAATAGTCCGCATGTCTCCAGTCATATCTCCAGTCATATCTACATATAGAAGAGCTAGACTGGCCACAAATACCATAGGCCTCACGTCTCCAGTCACAGCCACATATACAGGAGCTAGACTGCCACAAATACCATAGGCCCCATGTCTCCAGTCACAGCCACATATACAGGAGCTAGACTGCCACAAATACCATAGCCATGCTCTCCAGTCACAGCCACATACAGGAGCTAGACTGCCACAAATACCATAGGCCCCATGTCTCCAGTCACAGCCACATATACAGGAGCTAGACTGCCACAAATACCATAGGCCCCATGTCTCCAGTCACAGCCACATATACAGGAGTTAGACTGCCACAAATACCATAGGCCCCATGTCTCCAGTCACAGCCACATATACAGGAGCTACACTGGCCACAAATGCCATAGACCCCATGTCTCTAGTCACAGCCACATATACAGGAGCTACACTGGCCACAAATACCATAGGCCCCATGTCTCCAGTCACGGTTACATAAACTGGAGCTAGACTGGCCAAAAATACCATAGGTCCCATTTATCCAGTCACAGCCACATATACAGGAGCTAGACTGGCCACAAATACCAAAGGCCCCATGTATCCAGTCACAGCCACATATACAGGAGCTAGACTGGCCACATATACTATAGGCCCCATGTCTCCAGTCACAGCCACTATACTAGAGCTAGATTGGCTATCATACCATAGGCCCCATCCTATCCAGTCACAGACACTATACAGGAGCTAGATCTGGCCACAATACCATAGACTCCATGTCTACCTATCCCACATTCACATATTACTGGAGCCACACTGGCCACCAATACCATAGGCCCCATGTCTCCAATCACAACCACATATACAGGAGCTACACTGGCCACAAATACCATAGATCCCATGTCTCCTATCACATTCACATATACTGGAGCCAGACTGGCCACTAATACCATAGGCCCCATGTCTCCAATCACAACCACATATACAGGAGCTAGACTGGCCACAAATACCACAGGCCCCATGTCTCCAGTCACAGCCACATATACAGGAGATAGACTGGCCACAAATACCATAGATCCCATGTCTCCTATCACATTCACATATACAGGAGCCAGACTGGCCACCAATACCATAGGCCCCATGTCTCCAATCACAACCACATATACAGGAGCTAGATTAGCCACAAATACCATAGGTCCCATGTCTCCAGTCCCAGCCACATATACAGGTGCTAGACTGGCCACAAATACCATAGGCACCATGTCTCCTGTCACATTCACATATACAAGAGCTAGACTGGCCACAAATACCATATGCCCCATGTGTCCGTCCAGTCACAGCCACATATACAGGAGCTAGACTGGCCACCAATACAATAGGCCCCATGTCTCCAATCACAACCACATATACAGGAGCCAGACAAGCCACAAATACAATAGGTACCATGTCTCCAGTCACAGCCACATATACAGCAGCTAGACTGGCCACAAATACCATAGGCCCATGTCTCCAGTCACAGCCCCATATACAGGAGCTAGACTGGCCACAAATTCATAAGGCCCCATGTCTCCTGTGACGGTCACATATTCAGGAGCTAGACTGGCCACCATAGGCCCAATGTCTTCCGTCACAGCCACATATACAGAAGCTAGACTGGCCGCAAATACCATACGCCCCACGTCTTCAGTCACAGCCACATATACAGGAGATAGACTGGCCACAAACACCATAGGCCTCATGTCTCCAGTCACAGCTACATATACAGGAGCTACACTTGCTACAAATACCATACGCCCCATGTTTCCAGTCACAGCCACATATACAGAAGTTAGACTGCCACAAATACCATAGGCCCCATGTCTCCAGTCATAGCTACATATGCAGGTTCTAGACTGGCCACAAACACCATAGGCCCCATGTCTCCAGTCACAGCCACATATAAAGGAGCTAGACTGGCCACATATACAATGTAGGCCCCATGTCTCCAGTCACAGCCACATATACAGGAATTAAACTGCAACAAATACCATAGGCCCTATGTCTACTCACAGCCACATATACGGGAGCTAGACTGGCCACACATATCATGTAGGTCCCATGTCTCCAGTCACGGCCACATATACAGGAGCTAGACTGGCAACAAATACCATATGCCCCATGTCTCCAGTCACATATACAGGAGCTAGACTGGCCACAAACACCATATGGCCCGTGTCTCCAGTCACAACCACATATACAGGAGCTAGATTGGCCGCAAACACCATAGGCCCCATGTATCCTGTCACAGCTGCATATGCAGGTGCTAGACTGGCCACAAATACCATAGGCCCCATGTCTCCAGTTATAGCTACATATGCAAGAGCTAGACTGGCTACAAATACCATAGGACCCATGTCTCCAGTCACAGCCACATATACAGGAGCTAGACTGGCCACAAATACAATAGGCCCCATGTCTCCAGTCACAGCCACATATACAGGTCCTAGACTGGCCACAAATACCATAGGCCCCATGTCGCCAGTCACGGCCACATGTACAGGAGCTGGACTGGCAACAAATACCATAGGCCACATGTATGCAGTCACAACCACATATACATGTGCTAGACTGGCCACAAATACCATAGGCCCCATGTATCCAGTCACAGCCACATATACAGGAGCTAGACTGGTCACAAATACCATAGGCCCCATGTTTCCTGTCACAGCCACATCTACCGGAGCTAGATTGGCTACAAATACCATAGGCCCCATGCCTCTAGTCACAGCCACATATACGGGAGCTACATTGGCCACATATACCATACGCCCCATGTCTCCTGTCACAGCCACATATGCAGGAGCTAGACTGGTCACAAATACCATAGGCCCGATGTATGCAGTGACAGCCACATATATAAGAGCTAGACTGGCCACAAATACCATAGGCCCCATGTCTCCAGTCACAGCTACATATTCAGGTGCTGGACTGGCCACAAACACCATAGGCCCCATGTTTCCAGTCACAGCCACATATACAGGAGCCACACTGCCACAAGTACCATAGACCCCATGTCTCCAGTTACCGCTACATATGCAGGTTCTAGACTGGCCACAAATACCATAGACCCCATGTCTTTAATCACAGCCACATATACAGGAGCTAGACTGGCCACACATACTATATGCCCGTGTCTCCAGTCACAGCTACATATACAGGTGCTAGATTGGCCACAAATAGCATAGGCCCCATGTCTCCAGTCACAGCCATATATACAGGAGCTCGACTGGCCACAAATATCATAGGCCCTATGTCTACAGTGACAGCCACATATACAGTAGATAAACTGGCCACAAATACCATAGGTCCGATGTCTCCAGTCACATATACAGGTGCTAGACTGGCCACAAATACCTTATGCCCCATGTTTCCAGTCACAGCCACATATACAGGAGCTAGACTGGCCACACATATAATGTAGGTCCCATGTCTACAGTCACGGCCACATAGACAGGAGCTAGACTGGCAACAAATACCATATGCCCCATGTCTCCAGTCACATATACAGGAGCTAGACTGGCCACAAACACCATATGGCCCATGTCTCCAGTCGCAACCACATATACAGGAGCTAGATTGGCCGCAAACACCATACGACCCATGTCTCCAGTCACAGCCACATATACAGGAGCTAAACTGGCCACAAACACCATATGGCCCATGTCTCCAGTCACAACCACATATACAGGAGCTAGACTGGCCGCAAACACCATAGGCCCCATGTATCCAGTCACAGCTGCATATACAGGAGCTAGACTGGCCACAAATACCATAGGCCCCATGTCTCCAGTCACAGCCACTTATACAGGAGCTAGACTGGCTACAAATACCATAGGCCCCATGTCTCCAGTCACAGCCACGTGTACAGGAGCTGGACTGGCCACAAATACCATAAGCCCCATGTCGCCAGTCACGGCCATGTACAGGAGCTGGACTGGCATACATAGGCCACATGTATGCAGTTACAACCACATATACATGTACTAGACTGGCCACAAATACCATAGGCCCCATGTATCCAGTCACAGCCACGTGTACAGGAGCTGGACTGGCCACAAATACCATAAGCCCCATGTCGCCAGTCACGGCCACATGTACAGGAGCTGGACTGGCAACAAATACCATAGGCCACATGATTATGCAGTTACAAGCCACATACCATACCCCATGTACTAGACTGGACCTGGACTGGCCAAATACCATAGGCCCCATGTATCCAGTCAGGCAGGCACAAATATACAGGAGCTGAGACTGGTCAGGATACCAGGTCCTATCTCAGTCACCAAAGTCCTCACAGCCACATATACAGGATCTAGACTGGCCACAAATACCATAGGCCCCATGTTTCCTGTCACAGCCATATGTACCGGAGCTAGACTTGCCACATATACTATAGGCCCCATGTCTCTAGTCACAGCCACATATACGGGAGCTACATTAGCCACATATACCATAGGCCCATGTCTCCTGTCACAGCCACATATACAGGAGTTAGACTGGCCACAAATACCATAGGCCCTATGTATGCAGTGACAGCCACATATATAAGAGCTAGACTTCCCACAAATACCATAGGCCCCATGTCTCCAGTCACAGCTACATATTCAGGTGCTAGACTGGCCACAAACACCATAGGCCCAATGTTTCCAGTCACAGCCACATATACAGGAGCTAGACTGTCACAAGTATCATAGACCCCATGTCTCCAGTCACCGCTACATATGCAGGTTCTAGACTGGCCACAAACACCAGAGGTCCTATGTCTCAAGTCACATCAACATATAAAAGAGCTAGACTGGCCACAAATACAATGTAGGCCTCATGTCTCCAGTCACAGCCACATATACAGGAATTAAACTGCGACAAATACCATAGACACTATGTCTCCATTCACAGCCACATATACTGGAGCTAGACTGGCCACAGATATCATGTAGGTCCCATGTGTTCAGTCACGGCCACATGTACAGGAGCTAGACTGGCCACTAATACCATATGCCCCATGTCTCTAGTCACAGCCACATATACAGGATCTAGACTGGCCACTAATACCATATGTCCCGTGTCTCCAGTCACAGCCACATATACAAATGATAGACTGGCCACAAACACCATAGGCCCCATGTTTGCAGTCACAGCCACATATAGAGGAGCTAGACTTTCCACAAATACCATAGGCCCCACTGGCCACAAACACCATAGGCCCCATGTCTCCAGTCACAGCAACATATACAGGTGCTACACTGGCCACAAATAACATAGGTCCCATGGTTCCAGTCACAGCCACGTATACAGGAGCTAGACTGCCACAAGTACCATAGAACCCATGTATCCAGTCACAACTACATATGCATGTGGTAGACTGGCCACAAACACCATAGACCCCATGTCTCCAGTCACAGCCACATGCATAGGAGCTAGACAGGCAGGCCACAAATACCATATACCCCATGCCTCCTGTCACAGCTACATATACAGGTGCTAGACTGGCCACAAATGCCATAGGCCCCATGTCTCCAGTCACAGCCACATATACAGGAGCTAGACTGGCCACAAATACCATAGGCCCTATGTCTGCAGTGACAGCCACATATACAGTAGCTAAACTGGCAACAAATACCATAGGTCCGATGTCTCCAGTCACAGCCACATATACAGGATATAGACTGGCCACAAATACCATAGGCCCCATGTTTCCTGTCACAGCCACATATACCGGAGCTAGACATGCCACAAATACCATAGGCCCCATGTCTCCAGTCACAGCTACATATTCAGGTGCTGGACTGGCCACAAACACTATAGGCCCCATGTTTCCAGTCACAGCCACATATACAGGAGCTAGACTGCCACAAGTACCATAGACCCCATGTCTCCAGTCACAACTACATATGCATGTGGTAGACTGGCCACAAACACCACAAACCACGCGCACTCCAATTTGATTTTTTCATTAATAGGCATTAATGAAATATGGCGCAACAAACGCGTCTTCATGAGCTGCATTTGGTAGTCCCGGGAGTGCGGAACATACTTATGTTTTTGTTTGCGAAGAATCGATTTCCGTGTCGAAGTGAGTTGTGATAAGTGACCGCCAAAAGGAAAACCAATGCACCTTGGCGTATTGCGTCCTTAACGTATGTTTCCATATAGTGAGTGACAGTGGGTTCATTAGTCTGCATGTGGGGTTATCTTATCCTCTATCCGGAACACATTCCCTTCCAGGTTACTCGAGTTCAGCGACATCCTTCCGCGCGGGGAGACACTGCCCACACCGCCGACATGGCCTTCGTCCAGGACGGAGGTGCAGCTGAGGCAGGATTCAGTCATGTGGTTCACGTGGAAACACGTCCCGCCGTGCGCCACGAGTTTGTACGACTGACATCGATCGTGGCGATACCGGCGGGCGGATCTAACAGGCAGGAACTGGTGGCAGCTCGTCGGCCGGACTCCACACACGGTATGTAACCCGAATGACAGACATTACAGACAGACATTTTGGATTAGGTATGCACAGGATAAGTGGGCATATGGCATGTGTCACCTGTCTAACTCCTGATCCGTTGGTACGTTCCTGCAGCTCGATAAGTATCTATACTGTGTTGAATTAAGGACACATGGGAATCTCCTTTCACCTGGAGGCTGTTTCACTAAGCTTCGTACGACTAAATTATTCGTAAGTGCAAACTTATGATAGTCTGTAAACTTCACATTAACAATGTTTTCGTCCAAACGATTATTGGATTTACATGTAGGCTTCATATGCAGCTATGCTCAATAAATGTTAATCTATCAATTGAAATTTTCAGACGATCCTAAACTTGCACTTACAAACATTTTAGTCGTACAAGTTTAGTGAAACGGCCACCAGTGTATAGTGTATAACATATATGTGAACATTGACTCATTACTGTATCCTATACGGTACATGGAGTGGCCAGCCAGCCATAATCCAGGTTCACCTCTTGTGCGTTTGATAAATAACGGAAAAATCAAGGTACAACAAATGATGTAATGTAGCTAATAGTGCGTAGAAAAACCAGGACAACGGACTCCTATAAAGGATACTACGATTGGTTTCCGTATGGTTCATTCTCATTATAGTCTGGTAGTGAAACGCCGATTATTGGCCTGACCCAAAATTCTCGGTTAAAGTTTGTTTTATTGTTGATTATTTATCATTGATGTGTGTAGAACGTGATCCCGCATGATGTGAAACTCTCACCCTTGAGCAATTCCAGAAATTCAAGATGGCGGCCAAGATGGCCGCCGCATAAATCCCGAATCTAGAGTTTGACATAACTTTTGTTCTAAGTACAGTAGATGCTGATATTGGGCTCTATATTTATGTTTCTGGTTCGAGAAATACGAATCTGGCATTATTTTACAATTTATTGGCTTCCTTAATAAATTACATCAAAGATGGCCGCCAAAAACTTCAGTAATTTGTATATTGTATTAAAAGATTTAGCAATAGAAGACCAATTATCGATCAAACCCCAAACTTTTGGAAACATTCTTTCTTCATTGGCATAACTTAGCACTGAAATTGCAGCAACTGAACCTGCCAGATGTGTAGCTCTTATCATTGGGCCATTGCAAAAACCCAGGATGGTGAAGTTGTGACAAAAGTACTAAATAAGTGTATGTAGGAGAGTGCCAGAAGAGTAGTGCCAGAGGAGTAGTGTACATAAACTCTGTACCTATTTCATTGTAGAAACAAGAGTTGTCAGAAGACAACAAAGCACGCCCAGTGGTGGGATAGTTGAAATAAAAGGAAACAGAAATCAAAAGAAATTTCGCCCTCGGTTAAGTAGCGGTCGGACGACCCCCTCCTCCCCCCACCCAGCATTGAGGTCCACAGGTTTCTGAAACTAGAGCTGAAGAGAACAATCTGGCATTCTTTCAGGATGTTACTACTCATGACAAATGTCCCGAATTCGGTGGGTACAACACAAAACTGTGCAGAGAACAGGGACATACATTACAACCGAAAACAACAGTTGTGTTTATGCCGCTTATAGATAAACCGCCAGCAGATTCGAACACAATAATGACCTCAATGTTGAAAGCGAAACAAATAACTGACAATGTTGGACAAACATATGTGATATATACTGCTGATCAACAGCTATATAGAGTAGCCCTTCATGTTTTGTGGGACAACCAGAATTTGTTCAACGACTCCTACCTCAGATTAGGAGGCATGCACCTATTAATGAGTTTACTGTGGATGTGTTGGTACACTGATGCTGACTCTGGTCATAGCTGAAATACTGAGTGTCCCGTTTGGTGGAGTGATGAAAATGCTTCTCTGGGAAAAAGTATCCACAAAATGTTAGAGCCCATTGACAATGCTGGTGGAGGAACTACTACGCCCACTGTTACAGAAGTATGAGATTGAATGCATGGATGACATGCAGCAAGTCCTTGACCGAATTTCAGCAGAAAGCAGAACAGCGCGACTTTGGGTGGACTGCCTAATTAAGCCAGTATTAACCATATTGAAATACACACTAGCGGAGCGTGAAGGCGACTGGCTTCTCCACCTAGCAGCCGTGAACGAAATGATGCCACTGTTTTTCGCTGCTGGACATATGAATTATGCGCGATATGGAGTGTACTATCTACGTTCGATGGAAGCTTTGCCAGACGATGTGCGCAATCACTTCATCCACGGAGAGCACACCGTGCATCACATAGATGGCCTGCATAACGGGATCTGGAGTGACATGGCCATTGAAAGTACACTGATGCGATATGGTCACAGCAGGGGTGGGATGATTGGAATAACACTGCAGCCAAATACCCTAAAGACCTGGGCGTACAGTTTACATGCGTGCAATGGTATCACAAATGACTTGAATGACATGAGAGAGGTGGAACCACCCGCCCAAGACTACCACAAAGAAGAGATGCCTGCGAGAATCCAACTTGATGCGAAGGATAGGAAAGCTGTTTGAGACAAAGTTGAGCTCTGTATTGACCCACTGGACCCAGAACAACATCCCGATGGTCTCGTCAATATTGTAACTAGGCCAGATTCTCACACATGCTTCAATAAATGTTGAGAGGCATCTGAACTAGGTAAAAGTCAAATGGACTCATTTGAGAATAGGTTACCAGAAGGATTCCATGACACAATCCAAAAGACAGTAGTGACTATGTCATTGACACGTAAGCATCTAAAGGTAGATGACGCTAAGGTATTTGATACAGAGACTATATATGCAAGAGCAATGGGACTGCAGTCAAGTCCACGTAGTCTAGATGCAGATAGTTTACTTGCGCATGAACTCGCACCTTATGCTACTTCCATGTTTGATACCGATGGACATTTGAGAGAAGCCAAAATGAAATCAACACTTAAGAACGCCATTAAGGTAGATGTTTCTAGCCGGCATACGGAGGACAGTGTAGATGCGTCATTTCTGGATGGATGCGCTGTGCTCTGTGTGATACATTGGCCGGCCACTGGGACTGTCTAGGATTACCTTGATCTCTTCCGAGAACACGTCCATAATCGTCTGAAAATCAGTGATGTCTACCTCGTGTTTGACAGGTATTACACATATTTATGGAAGGGAGCATGACTGTGAGTATCTTTATATAAAGCATAACAAACACATACTATGGCATCAGTATTATCCCATATGTCCATACAATGTCATGCTCTCGTTCATTAATACATGTACATGTATATGTATGTGCCACTGTTTTCAGGATGTATGGTGGAAAGTCTAAGTGATTTTGTGGCATTCGGCAACTCAAATTTAGTGATGGAATTCAGATACTAATACCAAACCTCCATATACCCAGCAATCACCACATTTAAATAGATGTTTGAAAACATTGTTAAGCCAAACCAATCATCCATCAATTAATCGATATTAAATACTACCATCTAACAGAATCTACATGTCGAACAACACTAATACTAGTATTTAAATCCAGGTACCAGAAGTGCAGTACTAAGGAGTCGACTCGGCTCGGTAGGGACAAGGGAGCCAGCAGGGTGTACACACTACGCAGTACTTCACGCTTGCCGTCACAGAAAGTCATCCTAACTGTTACTGCGAACAAAGTCCAGTTGATTGATCTCATATGTGCAGATATCGTAGCGCACAAGAATGACTTCACACTGCACAAACTATGTTGTGACAGGTAGTGATCCAGTCCCAGTAGAAGTTAACAATGGGTTAGCTATCAGTCGACATGATATGGCCACTACACATGAAGAAGGAGACACTATCGTGGTACAGCAGGTTTCCAGTGTTGCTGCCAAGACATCTCTTGTAATAGCCGATGACACAGACATAATTGTGTTGCTGTTACATTTCTATCATAGCGGTGATATAACTGGTAAAGTCACAATGGTTTCTCCAGTACAAGGTCGTACAGCCATTGACATCGAGCAAACGCTACAGAGGTCCATACACATTGCGCCAGATTTGTTAGCTGCACATGGTCTTACCGGATGTGACACAGTGGGCTCATATTATGGAATCGGCAAAGAGGTTGCTCTAGAAGTGCTAAGATCTGGTTTATATCCACTCAGTTTCACTAGGCGACTTCGTCGCACGTCTGTCAGATGTAGTTAACCAAGCGACACCATTTGTTCTAGCATGTTATGGCCAGTCTCGATGCAAGTCCATGACCGAAGCACGCCAGAAATCTTGGTCATCCAAAGTCGGTAAAAGTGTCGCTTCCGCACCAAAACTTGCTGCGCTACCACCAACAAATGAAGCATTCAGAGCAAATGTCGCCCGAGCCCACCTACAAGTTGCAGTTTGAGAAGCGCCATGCAGCCGGATCCCCCAACGTTAGATCCTGCTGAATACGGATGGTGCAGGGATCAGACACATAACTCACTCTCTCCTGTGACCATACCAGATGATATCCCACTAGTCCCTGTAGATCTATTGAAGCTTATCAAATGTTCTTGTGCAAGTCACATGCCATGTAAATCACAAAAATGTGGCTGCAAGAGTTCAACCCTCTCGTGTACTGTGTTCTGTGCATGCCAAGGAGGGGAGACGTGTCTAAATGAACGGACAAAACAGGTTCATGAGGCAGAAGATGATGATGAGTGAACTTATACCTCCAATCATTTGGGAGTGACACAACCTTTTTACAGTACAATATGCTGTAAGCATTGATATGTGTGTATTAAGATAGCATATTATTTATTTGTGCCAGAAGTTCATTGTGTATTGTAAGATACAAAGATAAAATCACAGTACTTCATATTATCATTATTTACATGGCATATAATGCAAATACATGTACATCAGTTCAAAAACCCATTCAAAATGCCAGTTGACAGAATTGACAGCAAAAATAGAGATAATAATGTAATTTATGGCGGCCATTTTGGAAGTAATTCATCACGGAGACCATTTAGTTGTGAAATAATGTCAGATTTGTATTCCACGACCCCAGAAACATAAATATAGAACCCAATATCAGCATTCTATCGTACTTAGAACAACAGTTATGACGAAATCTAGATTCGCGATTTATGCGGCGGCCGTCTTGGCGGCCATCTTGAATTGCTGGAATTGCTCAAGGGTGAGAGTTTCACATCATGCAGGATCTCTTTATACACATCCCAACCATTAATTATCAACAATAAAAAAAACTTTAACCGAGAATTTTGGGTCACCACCTGCTGCTGCCAGACTTTTATTATCGTTTTCAGAATGCAGCCAAAGTGGTCAGACACGCGACACCAGTACAGAACTTGAAACGAATAGTCCATACCAGGTTAGTCCAAAATATATGTAACCTATACACCTTGTTTGTGGCTGTGACTGGAGAAATTGGGCATATGGGTTATGCGACCAGTGTAGATCCAGATCAGTCACTCCAAACTTCACATGTATCTGTATCATCATCCATGTTCTCATTATACGCCCAATCCGTGCGGCGCCTGTGCCTAATGTGAAGGTCAAATTACTTTGAAATTATCCTTAAATTTTGTTTGGATTTACCTTACAGAATCTTCACGAAACTTCACATGGGGTGTTTATCATGATCCATATTGTCATTCCACGCCCGACCTATGCGGCTCTTGTGCCCACTGTCAAGGTCAAATTCCTTTTTTTATTTACGTTAAAGTTTTTATCGCTGAAAACTCTTCACCAATTTACTCGAAACTTCACATGTGTGTTTATCATCATCCATATTTTCATTCTATACCTAACCCGTACTTTGAAATTGACGTTTATCTTATTTAGGTTAAAGTTGTATAAAGTATTCTAGATATCTCCAACCGCTTTACAAATTAACTTCAAACTTCACATGGGTAGTATGTGTAAGGGTTGAAGCCTTTTTGCTTTAAACTATTAGTACGATCAAATGCCTCAGCTGGCGCAACATGCGGGCCACGGCCATCTAGTTATTGACCATGTCATAAATTTTGTTCTGTAGTTACCACTCACCCTCCTACAAGTTGATTTTAATATGCCCCCTGAATACACACACGACACACCTGCTCTGTTGTAGGTGGGGAACGGCGAACTGTTAAATATAGCTGATATTACAGTCCACTCGCAGCACGGCTCCTATAATGATCAAGTCATCAATCGGAGCATCGATGAAGGTATGTATACAGCAGGGCTCCAGATAAGCTGCGTATTTGTTTAAATACCCGATCAAAATTGCCAAAACACCAACTGAAATTAGAAGTAGCGAGCATCAAAAAGCAATAAAGAGTTTGTGGTACCTTTATCATGCTGCAGAAAATAATAAACAGACCACAAATATAGCATATCTTTCTTATTTTCCATGAAAACAGATCTTGGTATTTCATTAGAATTGTCTCCAAGGAGACAATTCTAATGAAATGCCAAGACATGTTTTCATTTCAAAGCATACTGTTCAATACTTTCCGTCTCTTGATGTGTAAACAGTAGTGTGATTTTATTTTAACCAATTAAAATTTTGAAATACCCAATTGCTTCAGAAATGATGGAGTGACACTACTCAATTATTTATTCCTTATCTGGAGCGTGATACAGCTTGTATCTCACTATTACATTATTTAACAATTCGTTCCCACGAATTAACAATTCGTTCCCTAAATTTAACAATTCGTTCCCACGAAATAACAAATCGTTCCCTCGAATTAACAATTAACAATTCGTGGGAACGAATTGTTAATTTGAGGGAACAAATTGTTAAATTGAGGGAACAAATTGTTATTCGTGGTAACGAATTGTCAATTCGAGGGAACAAATTATTGTTATATCGTGAGAAAGAATTGTTATATCGTGGGAACGAATTGTTATATCGTGGGAACCAATTGTTAATCACGAGGGAACGAATTGCTAGTTTCCCAGAAATTTGCGCTTGTTACTAGACGAATAATTTGTTTATGTAGAGCTGAGTGGCATCTCATCAGAACACCAGCGCATTTTCAATGTGAAACAGTTTACGCCGGCACGTTGTGCATGATCACGTGGTTACAACAACAACAACCGATGGCTGAAAGTGTTGAAAGCACGCGCACTCCAATTTGATTTTTTCATTAATAGGCATTACTGAAATATGGCGCAACAAACGCGTCTTCATGAGCTGCATTTGGTAGTCCCGGGAGTGCGGAACATACTGATGTTTTTGTTTGCGAAGAATCGATTTCCGTGTCGAAGTGAGTTGTGATAAGTGACCGCCAAAAGGAAAACCAATGCACCTTGGCGTATTGCGTCCTTAACGTATGTTTCCATATAGTGAGTGACAGTGGGTTCATTAGTCTGCATGTGGGGTTATCTTATCCTCTATCCGGAACACATTCCCTTCCAGGTTACTCGAGTTCAGCGACATCCTTCCGCGCGGGAGACACTGCCCACACCGCCGACATGGCTTCGTCCAGGGGACGGAGGTGCAGCTGAGGCCGGATTCAGTCATGTGGTTCACGTGGAAACACGTCCCGCCGTGCGCCACGAGTTTGTACGACTGACATCGATCGTGGCGATACCGGCGGGCGGATCTAACAGGCAGGAACTGGTGGCAGCTCGTCGGCCGGACTCCACACACGGTATGTAACCCGAATGACAGACATTACAGACAGACATTTTGGATTAGGTATGCACAGGATAAGTGGGCATATGGCATGTGTCACCTGTCTAACTCCTGATCCGTTGGTACGTTCCTGCAGCTCGATAAGTATCTATACTGTGTGTTAAGGACACATGGGAATCTCCTCACCTGGAGGCTGTTTCACTAAGCTTCGTACGACTAAATTATTCGTAAGTGCAAACTTATGATAGTCTGTAAACTTCACATTAACAATGTTTTCGTCCAAACGATTATTGGATTTACATGTAGGCTTCATATGCAGCCTATGCTCAATAAATGTAAATCTATCAATTGAAATTTTCAGACGATCCTAAACTTGCACTTACAAACATTTTAGTCGTACAAGTTTAGTGAAACGGCCACCAGTGTATATGTGTATAACATATATGTGAACATTGACTCATTACTGTATCCTATACGGTACATGGAGTGGCCAGCCAGCCATAATCCAGGTTCACCTCTTGTGCGTTTGATAAATAACGGAAAAATCAAGGTACAACAAATGATGTAATGTAGCTAATAGTGCGTAGAAAAACCAGGACAACGGACTCCTATAAAGGATACTACGATTGGTTTCCGTATGGTTCATTCTCATTATAGTCTGGTAGTGAAACGCCGATTATTGGCCTGACCCAAAATTCTCGGTTAAAGTTTGTTTTATTGTTGATTATTTATCATTGATGTGTGTAGAACGTGATCCCGCATGATGTGAAACTCTCACCCTTGAGCAATTCCAGAAATTCAAGATGGCGGCCAAGATGGCCGCCGCATAAATCCCGAATCTAGAGTTTGACATAACTTTTGTTCTAAGTACAGTAGAATGCTGATATTGGGCTCTATATTTATGTTTCTGGGTTCGAGAAATACGAATCTGGCATTATTTTACAATTTATTGGCTTCCTTAATAAATTACATCAAAGATGGCCGCCAAAAACTTCAGTAATTTGTATATTGTATTAAGATTTAGCAATAGAAGACCAATTATCGATCAAACCCAAACTTTTGGAGACATTCTTTCTTCTTTATTGGCATAACTTAGCACTGAAATTGCAGAAAAAAAAAAAACAATGAACCTGCCAGATGTGTAGCTCTTATCATTGGGCCATTGCAAAAACCCAGGATGGTGAAGTTGTGACAAAAGTACAAATAAGTGTATGTAGGAGAGTGCCAGAAGAGTAGTGCCAGAGGAGTAGTGTACATAAACTCTGTACCTATTTCATTGTAGAAACAAGAGTTGTCAGAAGACAACAAAGCACGCCCAGTGGTGGGATAGTTGAAATAAAAGGAAACAGAAATCAAAAGAAATTTCGCCCTCGGTTAAGTAGCGGTCGGACGACCCCCTCCTCCCCCCACCCAGCATTGAGGTCCACAGGTTTCTGAAACTAGAGCTGAAGAGAACAATCTGGCATTCTTTCAGGATGTTACTACTCATGACAAATGTCCCGAATTCGGTGGGTACAACACAAAACTGTGCAGAGAACAGGGACATACATTACAACCGAAAACAACAGTTGTGTTTATGCCGCTTATAGATAAACCGCCAGCAGATTCGAACACAATAATGACCTCAATGTTGAAAGCGAAACAAATAACTGACAATGTTGGAAAACACATATGTGATATATACTGCTGATCAACAGCTATAGAGTAGCCCTTCATGTTTTGTGGGACAACCAGAATTTGTTCAACGACTTCTACCTCAGATTAGGAGGCATGCACCTATTAATGAGTTACTGTGGATGTGTTGGTACACTGATGGCTGACTCTGGCATAGCTGAAATACTGAGTGTCCCGTTTGGTGGAGTGATGAAAATGCTCTCTGGGAAAAAGTATCCACAAAATGTTAGAGCCTTGACAATGCTGGTGGAGGAACTACTACGCCCACTGTTACAGAAGTATGAGATTGAATGCATGGATGACATGCAGCAAGTCCTTGACCGAATTTCAGCAGAAAGCAGAACAGCGCGACTTTGGGTGGACTGCCTAATTAAGCCAGTATTAACCATATTGAAATACACACTAGCGGAGCGTGAAGGCGACTGGCTTCTCCACCTAGCAGCCGTGAACGAAATGATGCCACTGTTTTTCGCTGCTGGACATATGAATTATGCGCGATATGGAGTGTACTATCTACGTTCGATGGAAGCTTTGCCAGACGATGTGCGCAATCACTTCATCCACGGAGAGCACACCGTGCATCACATAGATGGCCTGCATAACGGGATCTGGAGTGACATGGCCATTGAAAGTACACTGATGCGATATGGTCACAGCAGGGGTGGGATGATTGGATAACACTGCAGCCAAATACCCTAAAGACCTGGGCGTACAGTTTTACATGCGTGCAATGGTATCACAAATGACTTGAATGACATGAGAGAGGTGGAACCACCCGCCCAAGACTACCACAAAGAAGAGATGCCTGCGAGAATCCAACTTGATGCGAAGGATAGGAAAGCTGTTTGAGACAAAGTTGAGCTCTGTATTGACCCACTGGACCCAGAACAACATCCCGATGGTCTCGTCAATATTGTAACTGGCCAGATTCTCACACATGCTTCAATAAATGTTGAGAGGCATCTGAACTAGGTAAAAGTCAAATGGACTCATTTGAGAATAGGTTACCAGAAGGATTCCATGACACAATCCAAAAGATAGTAGTGACTATGTCATTGACACGTAAGCATCTAAAGGTAGATGACGCTAAGGTATTTGATACAGAGACTATATATGCAAGAGCAATGGGACTGCAGTCAAGTCCACGTAGTCTAGATGCAGATAGTTTACTTGCGCATGAACTCGCACCTTATCCTACTTCCATGTTTGATACCGATGGACATTTGAGAGAAGCCAAAATGAAATCAACACTTAAGAACGCCATTAAGGTAGATGTTTCTAGCCGGCATACGGAGGACAGTGTAGATGCGTCATTTCTGGATGGATGCGCTGTGCTCTGGGTGATACATTGGCCGGCCACTGGGACTGTCTAGGATTACCTTGATCTCTTCCGAGAACACGTCCATAATCGTCTGAAAATCAAGTGATGTCTACCTCGTGTTTGACAGGTATTACACATATTTATGGAAGGGAGCATGACTGTGAGTATCTTTATATAAAGCATAACAAACACATACTATGGCATCAGTATTATCCCATATGTCCATACAATGTCATGCTCTCGTCATTAATACATGTACATGTATATGTATGTGCCACTGTTTTCAGGATGTATGGTGGAAAGTCTAAGTGATTTTGTGGCATTCGGCAACTCAAATTTAGTGATGGAATTCAGATACTAATACCAACCTCCATATACCCAGCAATCACCACATTTAAATAGATGTTTGAAAACATTGTTAAGCCAAACCAATCATCCATCAATTAATCGATATTAAATACTACCATCTAACAGAATCTACATGTCGAACAACACTAATACTAGTATTTAAATCCAGGTACCAGAAGTGCAGTACTAAGGAGTCGACTCGGCTCGGTAGGGACAAGGGAGCCAGCAGGGTGTACACACTACGCAGTACTTCACGCTTGCCGTCACAGAAAGTCATCCTAACTGTTACTGCGAACAAAGTCCAGTTGATTGATCTCATATGTGCAGATATCGTAGCGCACAAGAATGACTTCACACTGCACAAACTAGTTGTGACAGGTAGTGATCCAGTCCCAGTAGAAGTTAACAATGGGTGTTAGCTATCAGTCGACATGATATGGCCACTACACATGAAGAAGGAGACACTATCGTGGTACAGCAGGTTTCCAGTGTTGCTGCCAAGACATCTCTTGTAATAGCCGATGACACAGACATAATTGTGTTGCTGTTACATTTCTATCATAGCGGTGATATAACTGGTAAAGTCACAATGGTTTCTCCAGTACAAGGTCGTACAGCCATTGACATCGAGCAAACGCTACAGAGGTCCATACACATTGCGCCAGATTTGTTAGCTGCACATGGTCTTACCGGATGTGACACAGTGGGCTCATATTATGGAATCGGCAAAGAGGTTGCTCTAGAAGTGCTAAGATCTGGTTTATATCCACTCAGTTCACTAGGCGACTTCGTCGCACGTCTGTCAGATGTAGTTAACCAAGCGACACCATTTGTTCTAGCATGTTATGGCCAGTCTCGATGCAAGTCCATGACCGAAGCACGCCAGAAATCTTGGTCATCCAAAGTCGGTAAAAGTGTCGCTTCCGCACCAAAACTTGCTGCGCTACCACCAACAAATGAAGCATTCAGAGCAAATGTCGCCCGAGCCCACCTACAAGTTGCAGTTTGGAGAAGCGCCATGCAGCCGGATCCCCCAACGTTAGATCCTGCTGAATACGGATGGTGCAGGGATCAGACACATAACTCACTCTCTCCTGTGACCATACCAGATGATATCCCACTAGTCCCTGTAGATCTATTGAAGCTTATCAAATGTTCTTGTGCAAGTCACATGCCATGTAAATCACAAAAAATGTGGCTGCAAGAGTTCAAACCTCTCGTGTACTGTGTTCTGTGCATGCCAAGGAGGGGAGACGTGTCTAAATGAACGGACAAAACAGGTTCATGAGGCAGAAGATGATGATGAGTGAACTTATACCTCCAATCATTTGGGAGTGACACAACCTTTTACAGTACAATATGCTGTAAGCATTGATATGTGTGTATTAAGATAGCATATTACATTTGTGTTCCAGAAGTTCATTGTGTATTGTAAGATACAAAGATAAAATCACAGTACTTTCATATTATCATTATTTACATGGCATATAATGCAAATACATGTACATCAGTTCAAAAACCCATTCAAAATGCCAGTTGACAGAATTGACAGCAAAAATAGAGATAATAATGTAATTTATGGCGGCCATTTTGGAAATAATTCATCACGGAGACCATTTAGTTGTGAAATAATGTCAGATTTGTATTCCACGACCCCAGAAACATAAATATAGAACCCAATATCAGCATTCTATCGTACTTAGAACAACAGTTATGACGAAATCTAGATTCGCGATTTATGCGGCGGCCGTCTTGGCGGCCATCTTGAATTGCTGGAATTGCTCAAGGGTGAGAGTTTCACATCATGCAGGATCTCTTTATACACATCCCAACCATTAATTATCAACAATAAAAAAAACTTTAACCGAGAATTTTGGGTCACCACCTGCTGCTGCCAGACTTTTATTATCGTTTTCAGAATGCAGCCAAGTGTGGTCAGACACGCGACACCAGTACAGAACTTGAAACGAATAGTCCATACCAGGTTAGTCCAAAATATATGTAACCTATACACCTTGTTTGTGGCTGTGACTGGAGAAATTGGGCATTTGGGTTATGCGACCAGTGTAGATCCAGATCAGTCACTCCAAACTTCACATGTATCTGTATCATCATCCATGTTCTCATTATACGCCCAATCCGTGCGGCGCCTGTGCCTAATGTGAAGGTCAAATTACTTTGAAATTATCCTTAAATTTTGTTTGGATTTACCTTACAGAATCTTCACGAAACTTCACATGGGGTGTTTATCATGATCCATATTGTCATTCCACGCCCGACCTATGCGGCTCTTGTGCCCACTGTCAAGGTCAAATTACTTTTTTTATTTACGTTAAAGTTTTTATCGCTGAAAACTCTTCACCAATTTACTCGAAACTTCACATGTGTGTTTATCATCATCCATATTTTCATTCTATACCTAACCCGTACTTTGAAATTGACGTTTATCTTATTTAGGTTAAAGTTGTATAAAGTATTCTAGATATCTCCAACCGCTTTACAAATTAACTTCAAACTTCACATGGGTATATGTGTAAGGGTTGAAGCCTTTTTGCTTTAAACTATTAGTACGATCAAATGCCTCAGCTGGCGCAACATGCGGGCCACGGCCATCTAGTTATTGACCATGTCATAAATTTTGTTCTGTAGTTACCACTCACCCTCCTACAAGTTGATTTTAATATGCCCCCTGAATACACACACGACACACCTGCTCTGTTGTAGGTGGGGAACGGCGAACTGTTAAATATAGCTGATATTACAGTCCACTCGCAGCACGGCTCCTATAATGATCAAGTCATCAATCGGAGCATCGATGAAGGTATGTATACAGCAGGGCTCCAGATAAGCTGCGTATTTGTTTAAATACCCGATCAAAATTGCCAAAACACCAACTGAAATTAGAAGTAGCGAGCATCAAAAAGCAATAAAGAGTTTGTGGTACCTTTATCATGCTGCAGAAAATAATAAACAGACCACAAATATAGCATATCTTTCTTATTTTCCATGAAAACAGATCTTGGTATTTCATTAGAATTGTCTCCAAGGAGACAATTCTAATGAAATGCCAAGACATGTTTTCATTTCAAAGCATACTGTTCAATACTTTCCGTCTCTTGATGTGTAAACAGTAGTGTGATTTTATTTTAACCAATTAAAATTTTGAAATACCCAATTGCTTCAGAAATGATGGAGTGACACTACTCAATTATTTATTCCTTATCTGGAGCGTGATACAGCTTTTATCTCACTATTACATTATTTAACAATTCGTTCCCACGAATTAACAATTCGTTCCCTAAATTTAACAATTCGTTCCCACGAAATAACAAATCGTTCCCTCGAATTAACAATTAACAATTCGTGGGAACGAATTGTTAATTTGAGGGAACAAATTGTTAAATTGAGGGAACAAATTGTTATTCGTGGTAACGAATTGTCAATTCGAGGGAACAAATTATTGTTATATCGTGAGAAAGAATTGTTATATCGTGGGAACGAATTGTTATATCGTGGGAACCAATTGTTAATTCGAGGGAACGAATTGCTAGTTTCCCAGAAATTTGCGCTTGTTACTAGACGAATAATTTGTTTATAGTAGAGCTGAGTGGCATCTCATCAGAACACCAGCGCATTTTCAATGTGAAACAGTTTACGCCGGCACGTTGTGCATGATCACGTGGTTACAACAACAACAACGATGGCTGAAAGTGTTGAAAGCACGCGCACTCCAATTTGATTTTTTCATTAATAGGCATTACTGAAATATGGCGCAACAAACGCGTCTTCATGAGCTGCATTTGGTAGTCCACCTGGGAGTGCGGAACATACTGATGTTTTTGTTTGCGAAGAATCGATTTCCGTGTCGAAGTGAGTTGTGATAAGTGACCGCCAAAAGGAAAACCAATGCACCTTGGCGTATTGCGTCCTTAACGTATGTTTCCATATAGTGAGTGACAGTGGGTTCATTAGTCTGCATGTGGGGTTATCTTATCCTCTATCCGGAACACATTCCCTTCCAGGTTACTCGAGTTCAGCGACATCCTTCCGCGCGGGAGACACTGCCCACACCGCCGACATGGCTTCGTCCAGGGACGGAGGTGCAGCTGAGGCAGGATTCAGTCATGTGGTTCACGTGGAAACACGTCCCGCCGTGCGCCACGAGTTTGTACGACTGACATCGATCGTGGCGATACCGGCGGGCGGATCTAACAGGCAGGAACTGGTGGCAGCTCGTCGGCCGGACTCCACACACGGTATGTAACCCGAATGACAGACATTACAGACAGACATTTTGGATTAGGTATGCACAGGATAAGTGGGCATATGGCATGTGTCACCTGTCTAACTCCTGATCCGTTGGTACGTTCCTGCAGCTCGATAAGTATCTATACTGTGTGTTAAGGACACATGGGAATCTCCTCACCTGGAGGCTGTTTCACTAAGCTTCGTACGACTAAATTATTCGTAAGTGCAAACTTATGATAGTCTGTAAACTTCACATTAACAATGTTTTTGTCCAAACGATTATTGGATTTACATGTAGGCTTCATATGCAGCCTATGCTCAATAAATGTAAATCTATCAATTGAAATTTTCAGACGATCCTAAACTTGCACTTACAAACATTTTAGTCGTACAAGTTTAGTGAAACGGCCACCAGTGTATATGTGTATAACATATATGTGAACATTGACTCGTTACTGTATCCTATACGGTACATGGAGTGGCCAGCCAGCCATAATCCAGGTTCACCTCTTGTGCGTTTGATAAATAACGGAAAAATCAAGGTACAACAAATGATGTAATGTAGCTAATAGTGCGTAGAAAAACCAGGACAACGGACTCCTATAAAGGATACTACGATTGGTTTCCGTATGGTTCATTCTCATTATAGTCTGGTAGTGAAACGCCGATTATTGGCCTGACCCAAAATTCTCGGTTAAAGTTTTTTTTATTGTTGATTATTTATCATTGATGTGTGTAGAACAGAAGTGATCCCGCATGATGTGAAACTCTCACCCTTGAGAAATTCCAGAAATTCAAGATGGCGGCCAAGATGGCCGCCGCATAAATCCCGAATCTAGAGTTTGACATAACTTTTGTTCTAAGTACAGTAGAATGCTGATATTGGGCTCTATATTTATGTTTCTGGGTTCGAGAAATACGAATCTGGCATTATTTTACAATTTATTGGCTTCCTTAATAAATTACATCAAAGATGGCCGCCAAAAACTTCAGTAATTTGTATATGTTATTAAGATTTAGCAATAGAAGACCAATTATCGATCAAACCCAAACTTTTGGAAACATTCTTTCTTCATTGGCATAACTTAGCACTGAAATTGCAGCAACTGAACCTGCCAGATGTGTAGCTCTTATCATTGGGCCATTGCAAAAACCCAGGATGGTGAAGTTGTGACAAAAGTACAAATAAGTGTATGTAGGAGAGTGCCAGAAGAGTAGTGCCAGAGGAGTAGTGTACATAAACTCTGTACCTATTTCATTGTAGAAACAAGAGTTGTCAGAAGACAACAAAGCACGCCCAGTGGTGGATAGTTGAAATAAAAGGAAACAGAAATTAAAAGAAATTTCGCCCTCGGTTAAGTAGCGGTCGGACGACCCCCTCCTCCCCCCACCCAGCATTGAGGTCCACAGGTTTCTGAAACTAGAGCTGAAGAGAACAATCTGGCATTCTTTCAGGATGTTACTACTCATGACAAATGTCCCGAATTCGGTGGGTACAACACAAAACTGTGCAGAGAACAGGGACATACATTACAACCGAAAACAACAGTTGTGTTTATGCCGCTTATAGATAAACCGCTGGTGGAGGAACTACTACGCCAACTGTTACAGAAGTATGAGATTGAATGCATGGATGACATGCAGCAAGTCCTTGACCGAATTTCAGCAGAAAGCAGAACAGCGCGACTTTGGGTGGACTGCCTAATTAAGTCAGTATTAACCATATTGAAATACACACTAGCGGAGCGTGAAGGCGACTGGCTTCTCCACCTAGCAGCCGTGAACGAAATGATGCCACTGTTTTTCGCTGCTGGACATATGAATTATGCGCGATATGGAGTGTACTATCTACGTTCGATGGAAGCTTTGCCAGACGATGTGCGCAATCACTTCATCCACGGAGAGCACACCGTGCATCACATAGATGGCCTGCATAACGGGATCTGGAGCGACATGGCCATTGAAAGTACACTGATGCGATATGGTCATAGCAGGGGTGGGATGATTGGAATAACACTGCAGCCAAATACCCTAAAGACCTGGGCGTACAGTTTACATGCGTGCAATGGTATCACAAATGACTTGAATGACATGAGAGAGGTGGAACCACCCGCCCAAGACTACCACAAAGAAGAGATGCCTGCGAGAATCCAACTTGATGCAAAGGATAGGAAAGCTGTTCGAGACAAAGTTGAGCTCTGTATTGACCCACTGGACCCAGAACAACATCCCGATGGTCTCGTCAATATTGTAACTGGCCAGATTCTCACACATGCGTCAATAAATGTTGAGAGGCATCTGAACTAGGTAAAAGTCAAATGGACTCATTTGAGAATAGGTTACCAGAAGGATTCCATGACACAATCCAAAAGACAGTAGTGACTATGTCATTGACACGTAAGCATCTAAAGGTAGATGACGCTAAGGTATTTGATACAGAGACTATATATGCAAGAGCAATGGGACTGCAGTCAAGTCCACGTAGTCTAGATGCAGATAGTTTACTTGCGCATGAACTCGCACCTTATCCTACTTCCATGTTTTGATACCGATGGACATTTGAGAGAAGCCAAAATGAAATCAACACTTAAGAACGCCATTAAGGTAGATGTTTCTAGCCGGCATACGGAGGTCAGTGTAGATGCGTCATTTCTGGAAGGATGCGCTGTGCTCTGGGTGATACATTGGCCGGCCACTGGGACTGTCTAGGATTACCTTGATCTCTTCCGAGAACACGTCCATAATCGTCTGAAAATCAGTGATGTCTACCTCGTGTTTGACAGGTATTACACATATTTATGGAAGGGAGCATGACTGTGAGTATCTTTATATAAAGCATAACAAACACATACTATGGCATCAGTATTATCCCATATGTCCATACAATGTCATGCTCTCGTTCATTAATACATGTACATGTATATGTATGTGCCACTGTTTTCAGGATGTATGGTGGAAAGTCTAAGTGATTTTGTGGCATTCTGCAACTCAAATTTAGTGATGGAATTCAGATACTAATACCAAACTTCCATATACCCAGCAATCACCGCATTTAAATAGATGTTTGAAAACATTGTTAAGCCAAACCAATCATCCATCAATTAATCGATATTAAATACTACCATCTAACAGAATCTACATGTCGAACAACACTAATACTAGTATTTAAATCCAGGTACCAGAAGTGCAGTACTAAGGAGTCGACTCGGCTCGGTAGGGACAAGGGAGCCAGCAGGGTGTACACACTACGCAGTACTTCACGCTTGCCGTCACAGAAAGTCATCCTAACTGTTACTGCGAACAAAGTCCAGTTGATTGATCTCATATGTGCAGATATCGTAGCGCACAAGTCAGTCGACATGATATGGCCACTACACATGAAGAAGGAGACACTATCGTGGTACAGCAGGATTCCAGTGTTGCTGCCAAGACATCTCTTGTAATAGCCGATGACACAGACATAATTGTGTTGCTGTTACATTTCTACCATAGCGGTGATATAACTGGTAAAGTCACAATGGTTTCTCCAGTACAAGGTCGTACAGCCATTGCCATCGAGCAAGCGCTACAGAGGTCCATACACATTGCGCCAGATTTGTTAGCTGCACATGGTCTTACCGGATGTGACACAGTGGGCTCATATTATGGAATCGGCAAAGGGGTTGCTCTAGAAGTGCTAAGATCTGGTTTATATCCACTCAGTTCACTAGGTGACTTCGTCGCACGTCTGTCAGATGTAGTTACCAAGCGACACCATTTGTTCTAGCATGTTATGGCCAGTCTCGATGCAAGTCCATGACCGAAGCACGCCAGAAATCTTGGTCATCCAAAGTCGGTAAAAGTGTCGCTTCCGCACCAAAACTTGCTGCGCTACCACCAACAAATGAAGCATTCAGAGCAAATGTAGCCCGAGCCCACCTACAAGTTGCAGTTTGGAGAAGCGCCATGCAGCCGGATCTCCCAACTTTAGATCCTGCTGAATACGGATGGTGCAGGGATCAGACACATAACTCACTCTCTCCTGTGACCATACCAGATGATATCCCACTGGTCCCTGTAGATCTATTGAAGCTTATCAAATGTTCTTGTGCAAGTCACATGCCATGTAAATCACAAAAAATGTGACTGCAAGAGTTCAAACCTCTCGTGTACTGTGTTCTGTGCATGCCAAGGAGGGGAGACGTGTCTAAATGAACGGACAAAACAGGTTCATGAGGCAGAAGATGATGATGAGTGAACTTATACCTCCAATCATTTGGGAGTGACACAACCTTTTACAGTACAATATGCTGTAAGCATTGATATGTGTGTATTAAGATAGCATATTACATTTGTGTTCCAGAAGTTCATTGTGTATTGTAAGATACAAAGATAAAATCACAGTACTTTCATATTATCATTATTTACATGGCATATAATGCAAATACATGTACATCAGTTCAAAAACCCATTCAAAATGCCAGTTGACAGAATTGACAGCAAAAATAGAGATAATAATGTAATTTATGGCGGCCATTTTGGAAGTAATTCATCACGGAGACCATTTAGTTGTGAAATAATGTCAGATACTTAGAACAACAGTTATGACGAAATCTAGATTCGCGATTTATGCGGCGGCCGTCTTGGCGGCCATCTTGAATTGCTGGAATTGCTCAAGGGTGAGAGTTTCACATCATGCAGGATCTCTTTATACACATCCCAACCATTAATTATCAATAATAAAAAAAACTTTAACCGAGAATTTTGGGTCACCACCTGCTGCTGCCAGACTATTATTACCGTTTTCAGAATGCAGCCAAAGTGGTCAGACACGCGACACCAGTACAGAACTTGAAACGAATAGTCCATACCAGGTTAGTCCAAAATATATGTAACCTATACACCTTGTTTGTGGCTGTGACTGGAGAAATTGGGCATATGGGTTATGCGACCAGAGTGATCCATATCAGTCTGATCAGGATCGGCACTGTTCACCATTTCATAAATCAAACACCTGGCATGCTTCTAACAAGCAATATAGATCGTTATCATGCTACACGATTGTGGTATTCGATCAGGAGCTACATTGGTCTCAAATGCCATATTCCCCATTTATCCAGTAACAGCCACATTTCAAAATAATAAACCAACTACGGGTACCTGTCTCAGTTATACGTCCATCAGTCACATAAAGATACAGAGGATGAGTTATAAAATTAGACCCGGCATCATTATATACTATTTAACCACTACGAACATCAGTATCGGATCTTATTTGAGACACGCCATGACATTGTGTACCTTCGGACATCTACGTAATTTCATGAAATACATTTTGCGAAAATGGCGTCAAAAGTTGCCAGAATCTTCAGAGTACATGCAGAACTTCTGACTTCATTTATTAAAAATATTGGAAATTTTGTAAACGTATTTCATAAAATTACGCAGATGTCCGAAGGTACAAAATCTCTTGGCGCGTCTCATTTTGGTATATTTTCCAATTTGTTCTGGGATCTTCGGATGTCCTCTAGCGGTACCCTAGAGGAAACGCCAGCCCAGTGTCTTTGGATGTCCTCTAGCGGTACCCTAGAGGAAACACCAGCCCAGTGTCTTTGGATGTCAAGTTTATCAGGCAGGGCTAGGAAACACATAAAAATTCCGAGGCTCGCAGAGGAATTTCTACCGTTCCGTTTCCGAGCCGAATCGAACATGTGACCTGGCCTGGCGAAACATGTACACGACTGTTATATATTTAGTCAGTGTTGGCTAGAAAGGTCAACGTACCATGGATCAAATACTTGCGGATGCTTGCATATAAAATAAACGAGAGGAAGTTTTATGATTTTATGATGTATTTTCTCTGTTCCCTAATGTCATGATTTTTGCGCCAAAATAAGAAAACGCATTACATTAGGCAATGGCAAGTTCTTTCTCTGTTAAGCGTTTGCGTGCGAGTAGGTTTTGAGAGTGGCTCTGTGAAAAGACAAACAAACTATGTTTGGTATTTGACGCTATTTACTGGTGAAGTAATATGAACACTGAACTTGGCGCGTTTTATATCCGTTCATGACACATAATAAGTTCTTTAAGTATTTTCTTCTTATTTGTTTCTAATGTTTGCTGGCGGAATTTAAATGTATGCTAAAAACTTCCCCAACTCTTTGCAGACTGCTTTTACCGGATACGTAGGTTTTGGTCAACTGGGTGGACGCTTAAAATATAAAAGATATGGTATGGTCTTAGGGTAATACGTCGCAATTTTCATGATATTCTTATCGTGATTTTAAGTAATATCGTTGTTTATGTATAAATTCAATATAATGTCTATTGATGGAATACCACAAGCGTGCTTTAAAATGCATTGACAAAAACAGTATGAGTAAACCTGTAAAAAGGCACAAAATAACACCACTAAGTGACGGAAAATTATCATCTTTTTTTCACGGCACCGCCTGAACCAGAGAATAGCGGTAGAACAGACGATCATTATACTATGCATATTGGTGGATATCTTGTACAGATGATGTCTTGCAGACAACTAGGATCTTCTCTGTTGATTTATACTGTAACCTCGGGCACTGGGGACTAATAATACCATTTACATCTCAGCAGGGTCGTTGGTGAGACATCCTGTAAGTTGAGCGTACCTTTTCGGGAATTAGATGTGTAATGTGCGTAAGATATACTTTGGCAGTGTAATAACACGGGTTAGCACATGAACACCGTGTTATGCCATGTTGTAACACATTTTATCACATGACATCCTTGTTATTCCGTGTGTTAACCCATTTAATAAATGTGTTATGACACACGTGTAATAACACATGTAGCGCATTTGATTGGCTGGCCGCATCACCATAATTACGTATTCGTATTATGCGCCAACGTTATGTCAAATGGATAAAATAGAGAAGTTCCAAATGACGCCAGTAATGGCGCGACAAAGCAATGATGTTTTGACGTTCACGTCATCATGTTTTAAACGTCATTATAAGCGTCCGTGATCCACGCGGACAGTACGCAGTTCCGGAACATACGGGAATATTGTACGTAGTCATAAGTTCCAATACATCGAAATACAGTGTAACCTCTCTAAATCGGATACCCTGGAGAGCCCTGGTGTCCGGTTTATATATAGGGTGTCCACTATAATCATGCACTCCGTGAACGAATTTGCTCATTTTCAATCATGAACAGACACGACAGTTACTTAAAGGCCAGTGAAACGCATCTACTTTAATTATAATGTTCTGGTTTAGGGAGGTTCCACTGTAATTAACACTCTGTGAACGATTTTCAATCCGGAACAGACATGACAGCATGGAGAAATGTGGCTTGTGGTATATTACAGTGAAACGCATCTAAATTAAACACAATGGAGTCCCCATGGTGTACAGTATAGAGGAGTTCCTTGTGGCCGTTTCACTAAACTTCGTAGGTCTAAAATGTTCGTAAGTGCAAAACCATGATAGTCTGTAAATTTAACATTAACAATGTTTTCTTGTAAACAATTATTGGATTTACATTTATTGAGCATATGCAGCCTATACTCAATAAAGGTAAATCCATCAATTGAAATTTCCAGACGATCCTAAATTTGCACTTACAAACATTTTAGTCGTACGAAGTTTAGTGAAACGGACCCCCTGGTAGTTTGTATGCCCCCGGCCTCCGTAGAGCAGGAGGCATGTAGTGTTTGGTTTGTGCGTCCGTCCGTCCGTGTCCGGAACACTTCGCCGGAGTTTCTCAATATGTCATAACTTCTATATTCCTTGTAGGATTACTTAAATATTTGAACACAGCATACTTGTGGACATGTTCAAATCCCACGCATCTATACTGTATGACTTGGATCGTTTGACCTTTACAACTTTGAACTTTTTCACATTTATTCTCTGTATTTATTTTTTGATGTGTAATGATCATACTTTATAATCTGTCGAAAATATTAATTGTTAAGGTGACGCATTGAATTAGTATAAATAATTAAAAAATAGCATGCCTCATTTGCATATGAAGATAGCCTGATACCACCGCGCGTCACTATCAGTAAAATAAATATTACTAAATGATTATATCTGTATAACGAGCACTCGTAATTTTTAGAACTGGTGGAAAAGTGACACAATTATACACTTATGTAATTCCTATAAAGAATATTTTGTACATACTGAGTGGGTATGTACCTTTAAGGATTGCTTAAACATTTGAACACGGCATACGTGCGGACAAATGACAGATATCCATGATGTCCTTAATATGACCTTGAGCTTTTGACCTTCACAATTTTGAACTTTTTCAAACTGTAACTTTGTTTTACCTGAGTTTACCACATACGACTTGTGTCACACATTACTTTTCACTTTTAGTTATTAATTAACTTTGCCACAGTTTTTCAAATCTGCCACTGGCATTCGTGTGCCGACATGCAACATGCTCTTGTTTCATAAGACGCCTCTGCAACACTATATATGTTAGCTAAACTACTTACAAATACCGAAAGTTGGTTAAACTGGCCCAATAGTTGTAATGGTAACGAAGATAAAGACATATACATACAAAACCATAAATAATAACAACGGAAAGAAATTGTATACACCCGTTTTAAGAAACGTGGACGTATTATGTATTCAGTCTACTTTGGCATAACTTTTCTACTTCTACTGAGTTCTACTGGACGGAGCTTAACCCTTAGGCCGCTACACACAACAATAGTCATCTGCTGTTGCTTTTATACAATACAATACAATACAAAATTAGTTTATTAAAGTGTCGTATACTAGCAAACATGTACATCGATATTTACTTAACACATTAATGCTAGTATCCAGCCGTATTCGACTTATAGGACACTATAAAATAGACAGTTATATACATCTAATATATACCAGTAATGATCAGTGAATCACAATTGGCATGTCCACATAGCCATGCTGAAAAGCAAATGCTGTATATGTTTAAGACACATAATTATGTTCCCCCAGCTGCAACCCTGGACACTGGACAGTGACAATGATTTCAGCCGATGTGTTCATAGTAATCTAGTTTCAATATCAGTCCCATAGTATCATCAGTTCCAACCCAACATGTACATGTACACATAGCAAATGAGATTCACCGTAATACATCGATCCTCACATGTTAATTTAATAAAAATATATCATTAATTTCATATTTAAAACACATTATTTACATGCATTTTAGATGCGGATAGTAACATATACATGTATATCACATACAGTATTGTTGAGGCACCTAAATATAATATTTTCTTCGATAAAACATTTTTGACAGAACGTTGCATAAAACATGTTGCACATTTTTACATTGCATTAAGAAAATTATCTTTTGGCTCGATGTTAAAGACATAAAAAGTTCATTATTATCACAGGCTTTCTGGAATAGGGCGTCTCTAATATCTGAGTAAAAATCACACTCGACTAAAAAGTGCGTTTCGTCTTCTACCGAATTTGTGTTGCACATTTTACATATTCTCTGTTGAATTGGTATTTTAGGTTTAGAGTATCTACCGGTTTCTATACATATCGGCAAACTGCATGAACGTAATTTGAATAGAATGCGTCGGTGGTCTCTAGGTAGGGCCAATTTACAATACCATTCCTTACTCAAGTCTTGTTTATATATTCTGTACGTTCTTAGTTTTTCGGAGTTCATTAAATCCATATGCCATTTCTGGAAGTCTTTATCACACAGTGTCACCTTTATTGTCTTCAATATGTTTTTTATTGATTTCGATTGGTCGTTAAGGATTCTCATCACATTCAGTTCATTTGCCAGTTTGGTAATTCTACTTTCCCACCCGCGACTGTTTTGTTTAGACCATATATTTACACGTTTCACTATGCGGTCATCGTCTGTACGCTCCAGTTTAAGCCACAATCTAAATGTTTCAAGCTTGGCGTTCACATAACATGAATTCCATCCCATGTCCCCACGCAATGAAATATTGGCAGCGTGTTTGCCGCCTCCTAGGAAATATCGACACGCCTTATGTTGTACAACTTGTATGCTCTTTTGGTCTGTAGTGCCCCATACTCCTGCAGCATAAAACATTACTGGCTCAACAAGCGATTTATACAACTTTTCAAAAACTGTTAATGTCATTCCGCCCGTACGTAGACACTTCGTATATAACGCAGATAATGCTCGACTGGAAGATTTTGATAATTCATTTACACTTTTTGTCATGTTCAAGTGTTCATTTAGCCACAATCCAAGATACTTATAATTGTTAGTGCTTTCTATTATATGATCTCCACATGTGTATATATATGCATTCAGTGGTGATGATGGTGGCCTGAATTGAACAACTTTCGTCTTGTCCGTATTCACCGTCAGTCTCCACTTATTACACCATTTGTTTACAGTATTTAACATAGTTTGCAGTTTATCCGCACTCGGTGCTATCAGTGCAATGTCATCGGCATACAGCAATACTGATACTATAATGTCATTAACATTTATACCACACTCTAGTCCGTTGATTTCCACAGCAAGATCGTTCACATAGACAGAAAACAATGTCGCGGACACTTTACAGCCTTGTTTGAGTCCAGTTGTTACAGGAAACCATGGCGAGAACATGTCATTTATTTTCACAGTGCAGGTTATGTCTGTATATATTGATTTATTTGCCTCAAACATCTTGCCTGTGATCCCGATCGAGAGTAGTTTAAACCAGAGGCATTTCCGGTCGACAGTATCAAATGCCTTTTTGAGATCGACGAAACACACATACGTAGATTCGATTGTTAAGTATAGTATACAGTGTGTAAATGTGATCTAAGCAGCTTCGTCCTTTCCTGAAACCATTTTGTTCGTCAACGAGTATTTCATTGTTTTCCAGCCACTTGTTTAATCGCTGATTCAATACATCGGCATAAACTTTATATGGCACAGATAGAAGTGACAGGCCGCGGTAGTTCATTGGATCTCTGGGGTCTTTTCCGTCAGATTTGGGTATCGGGTTTATAATTGCTTTTGTCCATTCCGATGGTATTTCTCCCGTTTTGAAACAGTGCGATACTATGTTATGCAGTAAATCAACACATACACTATTGCGTAATACCTCCGATGGAATATTATCGAATCCCGTGGCTTTATGTAACTTTGCACGATAAACGGAGGCTTGTACCTCTTGATACGTAATGTCCGCATTGAGTGCCGAAATGTTAACATTCCACTGTGTAGGTACGTTGTTTTGGCTTAGTGTATTGTCAATATAATTGTAGTGTGTTTGATCAAAGTCGGCAGATGGTTCAGAGTTATATAGTTGCTCATACTTCGATTTCCACGTATTTAGTATAGTGTCACTGTCACATGTTGTCGAGCCATCGTCCTTAATAACTTCCATGGGAATTTTCTGTTTCCGTTCATTTGCGAGAGATAGTTTTCCGATTTCCTTCCAGAAATCACGTGTCACGTTAGAGTTGAGTAGATCTGAGAATCTGTCCTGTTCATGCATTTGCTGCTTCCGTTTGTATTTTCTATTTAGTTTGTCAAACTTTCTGCGTTCAGCACAGTATACGGATTTCAGATATGTCTTATTCGGTGTTTCGCTTCTAAGCCACGTGCGTTCTTTTTCACACACAATGTTCCATTGAAGCTGTAACTCGTCATTCCAGTATGGTTTGTACTTTGTTCTGTGTCCTTTGGGTCTCTTATGAAAACTATGTGTATATGTCTTTAACTTACTGTTCATTTCAGTTTGTAAGAGGGTCGCGAATTCATCGTACGCGTCATTAGCGCTGCGCGTGTTTGAGATAGCAAACTCAATATTTCGTATTGTCTGTTGAATCATCTCGCCGGCATGGGGGTCGTTTAAAAAAGTATCCGGTATATTGTCAACCTTAAACCGCTTACTCGGGGTGTTTGCCTTATGTATATCATTCTCATTAACTGGAGAAAACACGATAGACTCCCATATTAGCACAGAATGGTCAGGTACCTTGTCACATCCATTTAGTGAAAATCTATTAATAGTTTCCGACATCAAGGATACATAGAAGCTATTTACATGTACAATTTGTTCATATGGAACCAATACATAGTCAACGACAGATTTGCCTCTATGTGAAACATGTGTAAAATTATTTTTACCAGTTACTCGGCCATTTAGCATGCAAAAATTACAATCAATCATGAAATTTAACAGTAAACTGCCATATTGGTTGGAACTATTGTCAATAACATCACGATGTGCTACGTCATCGACGCCCTCAACGTAATCCGAGGCGTCGCCGCATCGGGAGTTGAAGTCACCACATATGTACACGGTGCCTTCATTTTGGTAGGAGTAAACTTGATCAGTCAACTTAATGTAAAACTCATCTGCGTCATTTACTCGTGATGAGCCAGCCGGTGGTAAGTAGCACACACAGACGCACATAGAAGATATGTCATTATAAAATTTCACCCATAAAATATCTTCAACACTATTATCTAAAACACAATATTTATAATCACGCAAAAAAGACAGCTTTACAAACATTCCTACACCACCAGATCCGCGCCTGGCATTGGCGTGTAACCGTGTTCTGTTATTTCCAATCCACTTATAGTCAGCTAGTTCTAATACCGAGTCTTTGGTAGAAAACGTTTCACAAACACCGAAAATATCACAATCATTCAATAAAACAACATTTTCCCTAAAACTAGAGTTTTCGTCATTTAATTTGGACCAGCCGCCCACATTCCAGAAACCTAGTCGGACCTAACGCCTGGATCTGTCGTCGCCGTTCCTCGGACCACGCGTCGTTTGTTGTCCCCGGTTGTCATAATAACCGGGGGCCCGTGAGCTGGGGACCCGTGAGCGATCGTGCTGATCAGACGTCGTTCGATGATCGTACCGGTCACGTGACTGCCGTATGTGTGGTCGCGTGTGGTCATCGCGGTCATAACGGTCCGCTGAGCGACCTGGCGAGGATTTGGGGATTAATCTGGAACCATTCACGTAGTAATTGTTCTCCTTGCCCATTTCTTTGAGTAATGTACGAATTGTCGACTGTGTTGACAGTTCATCTCGTGACAAATACGGCTCAATGTACACTGATCGATATTCGTCAGTTTTACGGAGAAAACGTTTCGCCTTTAAAACAATCGCCATCTGTTCCGGGTTTTCTAGAGTGGCCAACACTAATCCGGGGTTATCGCCATTAGCCGGTTTACGTTCCACTCTGGTTACTCGAACGTCTTTGAGCTTCATACCGTCGCGGACAAGGGAGATAACCTTGTTTTTAACCACTGAGGTAGTCCCATTTGATTCATTCTTGCCATGCTTTAAGTGTTTAATCACAATGACACATGGTCCCGAAGTATTGTTTGCGTCACTAGTAGGCTGTGATGATGATGTCCCGCTTTTGATAATATCGGAAAACACACTTTCCATCTCTCTAAACTTTGTTTTGATGTCGAAAATTTCCGATTCAAGATCGTCACGCACCTTATTTATCTTCTCGCTGACTGTAGCGTTTATAACGGACGTTAATTGTGCAACCAAATTGTTCTCTATATTGTGTTCCAAGTTTTGTATGCGATCCGATAGGCCTGATATACACGCGTGCAGGTCTTTAGATATATTCATCATGAGCGTATATAAAGGCTGCTCACCATTGTCACTGGAGCTGGTCGAAGGCCGCGGGAGCTCCTTATCCACCGGCTCGATGGGGGCCGCCATCTTGTTTTTTGTAGCCGCTATGTTTTCCTTTGTTGTCGTGGTCGGCTTCAACTTTTTGCTCTGATTGTCTTTGATGTTTGTCACAACCTGCTCAATCTTACGCTTATGATTAGCCATACTGGTTAGCTCAATATAGAACTAAAATAAAGTCCAAATATCACTATTAGGAGGATATAAATATATATAAACACAATAAATTCCAGAGAACGATAAATATCACATTCGTGCTTGACGCATACGCACATCCATTACAGACGCCTCTGCAACACTATATATGTTAGCTAAACTACTTACAAATACCGAAAGTTGGTTAAACTGGCCCAATAGTTGTAATGGTAACGAAGATAAAAGACATATACATACAAAACCATAAATAATAACAACGGAAAGAAATTGTATACACCCGTTTTAAGAAACGTGGACGTATTATGTATTCAGTCTACTTTGGCATAACTTTTCTACTTCTACTGAGTTCTACTGGACGGAGCTTAACCCTTAGGCCGCTACACACAACAATAGTCATCTGCTGTTGCTTTTATATCTTGCCTTATTTCTCAATAAAAACTTGGTTTGACAGCACTTCAGAATAATTTCCAATGGAACTGATTCTGAAGTGCTGTCAAAGCATGTTGTGAATTGTTTTAAAGTGCTGGCAAAGTATGTTTTTGATTATAAAAATGGAAAATAGAAAATAAACCGTGAGCAGACGACAAAAATTAAGATAGCGGTGTAAGGGTTAATTGTTAAATTTCGCATTCTGTATCCTTGTCCATACAATAACTCAAGTTCTACTTGACGGATCGTAACCAAATTCGGCACATATGTTTCTCATGATTTTTACTGGTTATGTGATCTTCGACACTCCTGTTTATCCATGCGTGTCAATACACGTTTGTTGTAGGCCAGTCTTTCTTGAACGTCGCAATACTCCCGAATCCGCGGCTATGCAATGCGGTACCTGGTGTGTATCTGCACATGGCAATATACTCAGTTCCGGTCCCGGTTGTGACAACGGGGGAGAAATCGAGCCTGCGGCAAATTAGCGACGGCGCCGCCGATTCCCTGTGGAATGAATTTCAAGACATTGGACTTGAACTAGTGAACATTAACCCTGAAGGGTGTGTATACACCTTCACATTTAGAACTGATGACCTTTATAAAGCCATCGACACTCTGAAGATGCACAATTGTTGTGTAAAGGAAATGTACTGTAGCGCTCTTCTTATCGATGAGCGTGTCTGCGATACATTCCCCGTCAGTAGTGACATTGCATGTACTGTCTGGGAATCAGAAACTCCCAACGGCAACAAGAAGATTATACTGACTTTTTAAAGAGTGACATATGTCTACTATGAGCCACGTCGACAAACGTATTGCGCTTGTGACGTGAGCAGTAGCCTATTTCACTAAAATTGCAAAAGCATACTTATCTAGCAAAGTGTACTTTGAGGGATAAATCATTTAGTTTTCCCGCAATGCATTATTTCATATAGAACTCACGGCTGCACATTATTTGATGATACAATACTGTTCTGCAATCTAGGCTAGTGACTATGGATGTGAGTCAACGTGTTTGTGATAAATGTAATCAGATATACTCGTATAATCATGATTTATACACACATTTACACAAACACAGTGATGGATCATCAAACAGTATTAACCCTTAGACCGCTACACACAACAATTGTCGTCTGCTGTTGCTTTTATATCTTGCCTTATTTCGCAATAAAAGACACGGTTTTACAGCACTTCTTAATCATTTCCATTGGAAATGATTATAAAGTGCTGTCAAACTATGTTGTAAATTATTATAAAGTGCTGTCAAGCCATGTTTTTTATGATAAAAATGGAAAATGGAAAATAAACAATATATATAGATTATGAGGCGCCAGCGATATAATCTATATTGTATCGTTCTCAGACCATGAGCTGAGAAGTTTAAATATACAAAAGTACAAAACTACTTTATAGTTTGGTATTTTTGTACTTTTGTATGAAAATCTTACAATATAATCTCAATTTTAAACTTCTCAGCCCTTGAGACACCCGAATTTATCAAAACAATGCTTGTTGTACAAGACTATATAGTTGTTTTGTACTTTTGTATAAAAGTGTAAGACCATTTTACTGTTTTAGGCTTCTCAGCCCCTGTGGCTAGTCATATTGATAAAAAGCACGCCTTCGCGCCTTCGTGCTTTTTATCAGGTAAAGGTCGACCTTTCATAAGCTCATACCTACGGAAAAGGGGGTACCTGTTCATTGTTCATGGGAATAGGGCCTTGTAGTATTGTTTTAGCCCCTCTCCATCAGGGGCTACACTGTTAGATATTCATTCGCAAAATAATCCCACTACCCGATGGTAGCGAAACTATGTGGCTGGGCTGCATTATCGGGACGTATACTGTATCTAAATGTCATAAGGTACCTATTGTCAGACATAGAGTAGCCAGATAGCAGATATTTATATGTACACGAATATGTCCACACGAGCGAATACGTACGTCCGCGGACATATTCAATCATTTCAACAGAAAATCTATATTAACTCAAAACGGCGATACAAATAGTCTTTCATTTGATATATTGATTTAATGTTTGAGTATAAGCTTGATTTGGCAGTATAACCATCATTATGATATGAAAAATTCAATATGGCCGCCATGCATTAACAAATGGTACATGTGACTGCCCACCTCGTAGGGAGATGGTCTATGTAAGCTTTCTTCCAATCCAATTCTCTTTTGGAGTGATTACAGTTGAAAAACAATAAAAACAGAGTAGAAAATACAAAAAAATAAAAAAGCATAAGTAGTATAGGGGCCAATTTGGAGGCACATACCCAGTGACCTATTTTTTTTAAATTACACTCAAAGCATTTTGTATGAAATTACACCGACTAACGCTATCCCACCAACAATAAACACAATTTCTCTATCCTTTTGACTCTGTGAGGGGGTGTAAAAATCAGTCAACGTTGGTTCTCTCTGAAACGATTGTAATCGCTGTGCACCCGTCACCGGCGCAGTTACAGCATTATACTCCCTAATAGCTTCATCTACATCCTCAAAAGTCTTAGCAGCGTGGTTCTGCTTTCTAATTTCACTATTAATCCAGTCTAATCTCTCTGTTCTTTTTTCTGCCCACTGTGCCTGTGCCTTTTGTAATTGCTCTATGGCATTATCATGCCTTTTGCGTTCTTCAATCGCAGAATTATCCCCCAATGAACTGAATAAGAAATTACTCCCTGTAAACGCCAATGCGTTAACCAAAGCACCGCCAACCATCATAGCTATTCCAGACATTTTGTTTATATAATAATTTTATTACTTAAAAATATTATCAGGAATTATACCTTGTTTAACAAGCATATCTCTCGTAGCAATAGCAAGTCCAGTGTCCAACATTAACATAGCCATATTATAACCATCAAGTTGCAGTTTTGGCACCGCCTGTCTTATAATTGTATTCATTATCTGCGCATATCCGATTTCAAGCGCCGTTATTACAGCAGCATGATATGCAAGATTTCCAATTATCTTTCCATCTGTATTAATTGCCGTCATCTTTTTTACTCAATAATAAATTTAATTTAATTTAATTAATTGTTTGCTCCATAAGATGAGGATTGTGTTTTACACTAGGCATTTCAGGTTCTTTTGTTTCAATTTTATTTCGATTTAACAATTTATAGCCAAACACAAACCCACCAACTAAACTCATTGCCACTATAAAATATATTTTATTCGAGGTTTTATAGACTTTCACTATAACTGGTTCTTCAGGTTGTATATCTACTTTTTTCTTATGTACCATATGTAATAGACTTTCTTGTTTGGCTTTTCTAGCAGCAGCACCCTTTTTACCAGCTTCTACCCTCTTTGGATTCTTTGCTGTTACTTGTTTAATCTCCTCTTTTCGTTCTGGAATTTCTTCATCAGGAATCTGTTATGTGTTCTCCGTTTCCATTATCTTTATTTGTATCATTTATATTTTTAAATTGACAATATTTAAATGTTGTTATCGCTGCAGTAATAGGTGCCAGAAATGCTCCAAACCTAAAATACAACTCACAATAAGTACTAGTCAATGCATGATCAACAAATGGATCTCCTTCTAAATCAGTTACGAGTTTATCATGATTTCCTGCTGGTATAGGCAAGATATTACCTACAGCTAGAGCATACATATTCAAAATAGTATTACCAAGAGTTTTCGTCATTGAAGCACCCAATCTACTTTCATATCTGTTATACATTTTTAATATTTGTTCATTTGACAAAACTTCTAGTTGTGAAATAGTTATATCTTTACCCAAATATTGAACAGATTTCCCACCTGAAATAATCGAAGATAACCGTTGTTTTAAGTGATCATTATTTACTTCACCTACAGTACTATCAGTGGATATTTTATCATCACTTAGTTGTTCTATAAGTTCCTCACAATTCATTTTTATTTTGCATAATATAAATTTCAATTTAAAATAAGCCCAACCCGATCCAAATATAATAATCAATAATTGTATGAATATCAATATCTCAAACATTTCATATATTCATACAATTGTTTAAGTTAAATTTGCTTAGAACAACTCAACATTGTTAAGCAATACCTATTTGTTGAACAATTCTTAACATTGGTATCTATGAATTGCTCAGCTAAATCAAGTTAAATAACGTTTAAATCAAGTTAAAACCCAGTAAAATAAGTAAAATAAAAAATATTAACTAATACTAAGTAATACTAAGCATTAATTAAACAACTTATAACCAGTAGGTTGATCAGTTCTAATAAGCAACTTAGAATGTTTCGTTTTCGATAACTCTTTTCTTATTTTGTTTCTTTCCTCTAGTGTCGAAATAACATCATTTTCTCTCAAACAGTCCTCAAAACTATCTCTGTCTTTCGTATAAAACATACACAGCCATTTTGTCTGTTCTCTTAAGTCTTTTAATACTGAATTATATCTCTGTGATATAACCCAAACACTTTGCTCTGCATGTCGTCCAGAGAATGCGAGCTGTGACAACATATCCTTTTTCTTTGTTTAATTGCTTTGTAGCTGAACAGTCATCAATGATATATAATTTTGTTGGGCTTCCAGCATATTTATTAAAAAATAATCTTAACAGATCTTGCAGCTTCCTGCGTACATCCATTATCCAACTTCTGTTTTTATAAGCCTTGTTCCATGTTATAGTTGGACAAAGAATAACTATATTATCGAAAAAACCTTTAAATAACCTTTATAACCTCCGTTGCTGTTGTGAAAGCTCTAATAAGTCTAAAACAAATTCTGTTTTTCCACATCCTGTTTGACCACAAACAATTGTACTATGTGCATACTTTGGCAAATCAATACAACGCCGATACAAATCTTCCATTTTCTATATTTAATTGCGCATCTTGAATTATAAATAAATATATATTTATTGCACTTGCAGCTTCAGCTTCTTTAGTAATCTGAATTGTAATACCTTCACTCGCATTTTCTATTCTCCGTCCATTCCCATGTAAACTATTATCATCTGTTGTTCTTAAGTCAAGCCAGAGTGCATATTGTTTTGTAAGATATTTGCCAATTGTCACACTGGCCACATGAAATTCTTTACTGACAACATTCACTATCGGATCATTAATATCTCCGCCGGCAAAGTGTTTGCGCATTTCATCCCACATATTATATGCTTTCATCCCTTGACTGTATAGTTGATTAGGTATACCCTCAATTGTTACTTCAACATTATTTATTTTTTCGATTATAGAATGTTTCACTTTCTCTTGCAAAAGGTGATGATTGTTCTTCAAATACCATTACAATTCCCTTCATGGACCTAGCAGGGGTATTCAAATTTATATTCCATATAGAATCACTTTTATTTTTAGGTATCCTTCGATGCCTAAGAATTCTATCATACAAAATTGACATTTGTCCCATGTATTGATTTTTTACCATTGTCGCTAAATTAGGCTCTGTGACCATATCAAATTCTAAACTTATATTATTAATTTCATAATTAGCAGCTAAATCACCTGTGGCTATTATTACCCTTGAATAATCATTAAATGTAAGTTCATATTCGAGTCTATCACCCAAACCAGATTGATAATATGGCATATGGGCTTCAAGAAGTTCAAAATATAATGGTATATAAAATCGATTACCAAATGTATCTGCGATAGCTTTATCTTCAACGTTTCCAGAACTAGCATTTGCTGCTCCAGTTCTTAAATTTTGTTACATTTGAACCTGCACTAGTATCTATACCTTGATAAATCATATTATTTCGCTCTGAAGATGTTTTCCATAGGTCACGATAGATGTAATACACATCTGAATCATCGATTGATAAAATTTCATTACCAGATATTTTAATAGTTGTTTTCTTAACGATTGCACGGCCAAGATTTTGAACCACTCTCCGATTGTCATCAGTGGAGGTTAATGCAATTGTAAAAGCTAAACGAACTGTTCCAGGTACGATTAAATCATTTGGACCTAAATTTGGGAATCGCACTAAAAGCTGTTGGTTTTGATCAATTGTAGATGGATTATTTGTTATTGTAACTGATTATCTAATTCCTTTTACACCGAGAGGCTCTCTTAAATGTCTGTAGGGATTAAGTTTTCTTCCGTATGTTGCCATTATTCCTTTTAATTTTATTTATAAATTACATTATTGAATCTACAAGAGGCCCACTTGGCTCCAGAAGCTGTTAATAAAATACAAACTATAGAAAACGAATTACCAAATCTTGAAAACATAGAAATGTCTGAATTACCAAGTACAGTTGATGAAACAGAAACACATGTAAAAGAACTCATTGATACACTATCAAAAGAAACATCAACTACAATTACAAATGATTTTGAAACGTTGCCATTAAGAGAACTTAAAGCCTTAAACAAAGCACTGCAACAATCAAGAGGCTCACTAACCAACAACCTTGCCAAGTTAAATGAATTGGATAAAAATAAAGATACTGCAGTTTTAAAACTGGCAGCTGTAACTACATTTGATTCAGACAGTCCAGATGCAGACCGTGTCGAGAAAGAAATTGCTGCTATTGTATCTGAGCGTGAAGCACGTCTTGAGGCGATTTCAGTTGATAGAGAAAATTTAAGAACTCAAGTATCCAGAATAAAAGAGACCCTTGATAGAATATTACACAAATATACTACTTTAAGAGAAAGACTCAAAACCCTCTTCAAAGAACAGGGGGTAACTATTGTTTCTGTTTTGACAGCTATAGGGTTTATAATCTCTACTTTAATTTTAAGTATTACTGGAGGTGCAAGTGGTGGTGCAGCCGCTCTCAAGCCACCAGGAAAAGGTGGAGCTAAAGAATGGATAAAGAAACAATTACAACATCTGAGTTCATTACTGGGTATGCTAGCAGGGAAGGCAGTGGATGCATTACCCGGAATTATTGGATCAATAGTATCTTGGTTGTTGAATGCAGCAGGAAAGGCTGTTGGATGGCTAGCCAATAATTTATGGGTTTTGATTATTACAATTGCTGGGCTTCTTTATATGGCCACTAAGGATTATATGTTGTCTCGAAAGTAAAATAATAGTTGTCCTAACCCAACTGCAATACTACCAGTGACTAGTGCAGTTTTATAATGTTCATGTTTGACTGCTTCTATTTGTTCAGGTATTGTGACTGTTGGTTTAACATTCAAAGGTTTATTCAAAGGTTTAACATCCAAAGGTTTAACAATACTTTTTTCTGGTGTTTGTACAGGCGGTGGAACTGGTAAACTATTTACATCACCATTAAACCCCACAGTTTGATCACCACTTGCAATTACAATTAAATTATTGTAATTTTGAATACTTCCTATCTGCAAATCCATGTTGCTTGTGGCCATATACAAACCAATTCCATATACAAAATCAACTTTTGACCTTGCATATTTTAGTACATTTTGATAGTTTGAAATTATTGTGGGTAAGTCTACAGCTCTATTAATTGCATCATTAACATTGGCTAAATATTGTTTTTGCGCATCAAATGCAGTCCCAGTACCAATAATGGAAGTTCTTGTTTGAGATTGAGCTCCAAGAATTGACCATACATAAACTCTAATACTATCATTTAATCGTTCAACTCCAGCTTGAGTGAACCCAATTGAATTATCTAGAACAAAACTAGTCCAAGCATTAGTAATATCGACGTGATGGGTAAAAGAATCGTGTACATCAAAAAATGGTGATACCTTACCTCCATGGCTCAATCTATAACCCCCTGAAGGTCTCATAAACATTGTAAAACCGCCAAGATTATGATTCCCATGGTCTATTTTTTGTCTGAAATCCTTATTTGGATTAATACCAAATTCAGTGCATATTCTATGGTAAGCTGAAAGATCAAAATTATTATCATACCAACAATAGCTGTGATCATCTGGTAAAGGGAATTTTCATTTGAGCTAAGATTCGAAGTGTTTGATACATAATATGAAATTCATATAAGGATCTCAAAAACGGATCATTTGTGATTGTTAAATGCTGGTTATATGAAACACCGCACCCACAAGTAGCACACCATATTGCAAAGTTAAATTGATTCTGATACCACCCCATTTGATTATTCATCCAATTGTTATATGCTTTGTTGTTGTTTGAGACATTACCAGTTATTGAGGGGTTTGGATACCCTGCTAATGCGTTGGAATATGTAGCTTTGAAACTTTTATCTTTTGTAACATAAACATCAACATTGTAAAACATTGGAACCGTTTTCAAAGCATATATATGGTTGACATTGTAGTTTGCATCTTTTTTAAATTTGAATGCCATTGTTGTTGTTTTTTTTATATATAAATATATATATATATATATAAAAAAAAATGTATATAACTTTAACTGACATTACAAAACCAATTCCATTACAAGAATATATTGATAATACGGATTCTAAGCGAGAAATTGGTTTGAAAAGTCTTACATACTGGGTTGGTTGGTTGGTACAATATTTTGCAGGATGAAACATACGAGTGGTCTACTGTTAGAGCTAAACCAACTGCAGTGACAATTCCCGCTGGATTATATTCATTTGATAGATTAAGTAATTTATTAAGTAATGCCGCTTTGTCACTTAGTGTAAATAAATCTAATGGGAAATTTACTTTTACAGTTACAACGGGACACGAGGTTAATATTTCTGAAAATATACTTAAATTACTAGGTTTTGACATATATCCACACAAGTTGGATAGTGGTACTTATACAAGCGTCAATCCAGTTGATTTTGCTACCAAATCTGTTTATATATATCTGAATCAAGTCAGTTCATCGCACAATCTATTAGATGGAAATATAAGTAACATTATTTGTACTGTACCCATCAGCAAAACTAGGTTTGGGGAATCGGATACAATATCATTTCAATATCCGGAATATAGAAAATTACAAAATGGTATCATAGACGAGTTGGGAATTGAAGTCAGAGACAATAGTAATAATTTATTAAATAATCACGGACTGCCAATTTGTATTGTATTTGAAATAAGATAAACAATAAAGTAAAATGTCTATATATGGAGATACAAACTATCACGCAACTAAATCATATAGTGATACAGGTGATGAGTTGATTAAAAATAAAATGAATGAGTTTGCTACTCTTGTAAAAGATAAAATGTATGTCCCAAACCTAAAACAAACAATGCATGACCTTAAGCAAGGTAAACCTATAATAACTGTATGGGCAGAAAGAAGAATCTGGGCCATTACGTGATGGCTCTTATGAATTTGCATTTGGAAATGGTGTTTCTGGTTCAGCGCATGAAAACTGTGGTTATACTATGTTGTGTAGTGGTAGAGTTTTACGAATGGGTTTATGCAGTGTCACAAGAGATGGATTTGCAACCGATGAGCTAAAAATTGGGATTAGTATTAATGGCACCCCAAATGTGAATGCAACTTTAACAAAACATAAAGGACAGCGTTCGGCATATACAATATTTCAAACTCCAATCGAGCTTGCTTCTGGAAGTGTATTAAATTTTGTTTCACTTACAACATATAGTAGAGCTTCCATTTCAATTGTAAATGTATTGATTGAATTAGATATTTAAATTTTAAAAATTATAAAAAAATAAAATGAGTAATAAACTGTATCCACCGCTACCAGTTGAGGAGAATAGAACAGAACATTATAGGCTTAGTGAAATAAGTGCTTTAAAACATAAGCTAGAAAAAAAAATGAGGTTGAGACAAGGAAAACAATACGAAATAAATATAAAAGAGCTTTGAACATATTAAATGGTGTTCAGTCTGGATTAACTACTGTTGGTCTGGTAATGGGTGGGACGAGTGCCGGGCTATTATTAACTGTTGTAGGAGTGCCCGTTTCCTTGGGCCTTGGTATTGCGGGTAGTATATGTGGTGCTTTATTTGCATTAACAAGCAAATTTGTTAATACTAAACTACTGAAAAAGGCTGAAAAACATGATGAAATATGTATACTTGCAATGGCAAAACTTAATTCTATTGCAAATAAAGTTTCCACTGCATTACAAGATGGTAATGTATCTGATGAAGAATTTAAATTGATCATGGGAGAGATGGATAAATATGAACAAATGAAAGCAGATGTTAGAAAACCTATAAAGTTTGAGATTTCTGTTGAAGAAAAAAAAATTCTACGAGAGCAAATCAAAACAGACATGTTATATAAAATGGGCACTAAATTTTGACTTTCATTTGAGTGTGGTCGGGTAAAAAAAAATAGGGTTTAAAAGTTGTTCAATAGACAAAATCAAAAGTATGATACTTATTGTTCGTATTGTTTTTACTTGGCTTCAACCCTAATGGTCTTACATAGTATGGCAACTCCTTATTTTTAGATTTAGATTGTTCAATTTTAGATTTGAGAAAGAGTGGTGCCCATGCTTTAGTGTCATCATTTAATGTTAAAATCATAGCTTCACCATTAATAGTATCCACACATCTGTAATCTGTAATAGTATAGATTTCATTCTGTTTTAAATCTGCCCATTTAATTGTATTATATTCATTTTGTTCCTTACACTTTTCTTCAAACTTGACCAGTGTGATTTGTTGATTCATTTTTGTGTTTTATGTTATAGAAATGTATCTTAAATAGAAATAAAAAATGGAGACAATTTATTACAGTCCTAAAGGATTTTGGAAAGATTTAACAGCTGTTAAGAAATTAGCAAAAGCAGCTAATGTAAGTGATAAAGAAGCATTGAATTTCTTAAAGAAACAAGCGGTATGGCAGATTTATTTACCTGCACCAAAGAAAATAGTGAGGCCAAAGTTTGATGTTTCTAACAAGAATGAAGTTCATCAAGCGGATTTATTATTCCTACCACATGACACTGTTGGTAGAAAAATATATAAATATGCATTGACTGTTGTTGATATTGCTAGTAGATATAAAGAGGCAGAACCACTGACTTCAAAGGACAGCAAGGAAGTTGCTAAAGCTTTTGAAAATATTTATAAAAGAAAACTAACATATCCAAAATTATTACAAGTAGATCCAGGTAGAGAATTTATAGGTGCTGTTACACAGTTCATGGATAAACATAATGTAAATATAAGACGCGGTAGAAGAGAAATTCATAGAGACCAAGCCATTGTTGAAAGATTTAATAGGACACTAGCCGAAAGATTGTTTGGTTATCAGTATGCTAAGGAGTTGGACAATCCTCATAAACGAAATAGGGAATGGGTTAAGAGGCTACCAGCGGTAATCTCTGCAATAAATTCGGAGACGAAAAAACCCTCTCCAATTGAAATTAAAACATTAAAAGACGACCCCATCTGTCCTACTGTAAACTTAAGATATCTATACCAACCTGGAGAACAAGAAGGCGGAGGCAGACGTAGAGCTACTGACCCGATATGGAGTGTTGATATTCACAAGATTGATTATCATTTTATTACCCAAGGTATAAGAGTGTATTATTTGAAGGCGCCGGCACCATAGAGAGGCTTTGTAAAGGAAGAGCTTCTTATTGTTCCGGCTGATACCCAAACGCGTATGTCATGATTCCATCGGGTGCAATGTATCGTTTTGTGTCGAGTGGTGAGAGTGTTGTTTTGTTCATTGTTAGTCCGTATACTTTATGGTGTATGGAGCGTAGCATATTCATGTTATGAGTGTATGTTTTCTTGTTGAAAAGTGCATCTTTGTAATTTTCAAAGTTTATTTGTGTTTTACTCCCTTTGCTTTCTTGATGAGTTGTTCGTCTGCTCGTAATATAGAGTATAGCTTAGGCCGTAGACCAATATATTCTGCTATTGAAGTGCCAACACATTCATCTTTCATTTTGCCTATTACTTTTTTGTTTGTTTCATCATAAAGTGGATGGTCTTTTGGATAATCAGAGAAGTCATATTCATCTTTCATCTTAGACATATCTTTGTATACATCTTCTGTTTTGATGTCAACGAATAAACTGTCGGTGTCTGTATACAACAAGGTGCAGTTTTCATCATACTTCTTTTTCAGTTTGTTATAGTACCAGTCGTACATTAGATGTTTTGATAAGTCTAAGACAGACATGCCAACATAGATTGGCTTGTTTAGCGTTAGTTTAGTATTGTTTACGTGTATAGCAGATAATTCATCTGAGAATTTGACACGTCTATTGAAATTAGGTTTAGCTATGATTTTTCTTAGTCTTTCGTTTTCGGTTCCATCTGTTCTTACTAGTTTGATATCTGATCTTTTTCGTAGGTTCTCCATAGTTTTTCCGAAGACAGCATTGTTCATTAGTTTATAGAAATCTTTTTCAAATGCAGACTTTGCTTTTTTACGTAATTCAGTGTTTAGACGAATGTATGGTTCCATCCATGGTTTTTCATTGAATTCTAAGGCTCGATGTACTTTAGTGAGTTTTAGGCCAAGAGATATGTACAACTGTAGATTTCTGTAGTGAAATACATATTTCTTTTTGTTGTTTAGATTTGGGACAAGTTTCTCTATGTTTATCATATTGCTATTGTTAAGAAGTTCTGTTTGATATTCTGATAACCATTCTTTTTTTACTGCTAGTTTCTCAGGTGCAAGTGGATAATCGTTGTGTAGTTTATGTAGGCTTTTTGGGTATTCTAGGTCTACTTCAAGGATTAAACCTTTGCCTGGTTTTGGTTGAGCAACTGTGTTTCTACTGTTTAAGGGTTTCCACTTGAAACCGGAGTACGGTAAAGGTTGACTCATTGCCCATCCGTATAGGTTATTTGCGTCGTAATACATGATGTGATTGTTTTCTTCAGTTGGATTGTAATCAGCTACAAGAGGATTGTTTGCTTTGGCATGTCTTTTGGATACCATACTTATACCGCCACGCATACCTTTTTCTATGAATAAATGCATATCAATATCTGTTAGTAGTTCTAAATCTATTTGTGTGTTTTTTAGTAGAGCATCCCATGATAGACCTGGAGCTGTATAGTAGTGTAATGGGTCAAGTTTGTATGCATTTATACATGTTTTTCTAAATGTTTGGAATACATCAGCAAGTAGAACAACATCAGTTTTAAGGTATAAATCATGATAATCTCCAAGGGTTTTACAGTTGAACTCTTTCCATACCTGTTGTGCGTGTTCATATTCTTTTTAGTTGATACTTTCATCTGTAAGACTGCTGTAAAATGTATCTATAGGTGGTAATTGTGTTTCATTGAATCTTTCTTTGTTGTTCATATATTCATAAGGATAAACTCCTTTACGTAAAAGTAGATTTGTTTTATTGTTGAAGACATTGTTGGCGTTGAAATCTGATTTATCTGTTGCATCTACTAACTTTTCAAGTGATGAAGACATGAATTGGAAACTATCTAAGAACTTGAGTTGTCCAATGCTAAATGAGATGTACTTTTCAGCGTTGATTGGAATACAAGTTATGTTGCGGTGTGCTGTGTGTATTTTTTGCATTATAAGATGACTATCATATCCTTTTAGGTTGTGGAATACTACAGGGATTTTAGTTGTGCCTGGTTTTATTTTGAGTTTTAGGTTGCAGTTTTTGTGTGCTGCGCCTCTGTATTTACCTGTGAAATGGCAGTGGTCTCTTACTTTTGTATCGTTTAGTTCTGTTTCACATATCCAACAATGGGTTGCACTTTCATAATCTTTGGTGTTTTGTTTCTGTCATTGTTATTTGAGTTGGATAGGTAAAAGTGTTGTTGATGTTGCTTGTTTCACATTTCAAATGGTTTAAGAATGTTTCAACTACATCTTCACCTCTGTATATTACTGGTTTTTCTGCTTGCCATCATACCGCACAACTTGATATCCAAAACCACAAGCTTCATGTTCACTTGTTATTTCTGATTTGTCACCAGCAGGTTTGTTTTCAGGGGTTATTATGCTTTCAAAGTCCGCATAGATTACATATGGAACTGGTAGTTGGTTTTGATGGTTTTTGAATTTTATATGGTTTTTATCTTTTGAGGGCATTTCTATTTTTGTTGCAGTTTTGTTGATGCCTTCACAATCTTCTTTATGCTTGAGTAGTAAGTCTTCTTGTGAGAATCCGTATAGGCAACGTTCACAGAAGTATGTTTTGTTTTTGTGTTTGTTTGATCTACGAGTAGTCTGTTTAGGTTTTTAATCCAACAATAATGATATTGCGTTTCTTTCTTTGGTTCTTCACCTTCTTCATCAACTTCATCGTCTTGAGATATTAATAGTAAATTAATTCTATTCAATTCTGTTGGTTGATCTGATATGTAATATGGGAATATGCTTATTTTCTCTGTCTTTTTTGTTATTGTGTATCCATAAACATTTATTGCAAGATTGTTTTGTTTTTCCACTTTTGGTATTTGGGTTATGGGGGTTGGAAAATCGATATCCTTCAAGTTCAAATTGTCTTTATATTTTGTATAACTGTAAATATTATTAAGGTTACTTTTTGCGGGGTATATAGCGGATGTCAGAGCCCATCTCAAACATTCATTATTATTCTTTACATTGATTATTGCTTTTTTATTTATCAATGGTTTGGGTAAAGGGATATATGAAGAGCCTTTGAGTGGTTCATATTTTGCAATGTTTAAGTACAGTTTAATACAGTGTTCAATCTCTAGGCCTGATGCTGTATTTGTAAATTTTTCAATCCAAGTTTGCAGATAAGAAGTTTGATTATTATAAAATTCAACTACTTTAGATCCATCAAGAACAGCACTTTGTTCTCCATGGGCTTGTCCGATGACATACTTTCTTTCCGCCATTTTCATCTTTGAAGAATTTTAAAGAAATGCCAATTGAAAACTTTATTCCATTGTATTCTTTTATATCTTGATTGATTTGTTTTATTATAGCAGATTGATTTTCATCGAATAGAACAGAAGGATCTTTATATTTCTTTGCATTGATTTCATATGACTTGAAATAAGCACACAATGGCTTGTCAATCAATTTTAATTCTTTTTCACGATTTATGGATCGTGGGGCTGGGATTGGTTTTTCACGATTTATGGATCGTGGGGCTGGGATTGTTTTTTTTGATCTGGGGGCTGAAATTGGCTTTTCAATCTTTGTTTGGTTAAGTTTCTCTTTCCTTCTTTGCTTCTTTTTTCGACGCCTTTCCATACGGTTTTCTTCCACAGATGGTTTAGTCTCGGCTTTGGTCTCTGAAGATTTCAAAGCATCAACCATCTTTCGCAATTGCTCATCATTAATAACTCTATCACGATAGAGTTTCAGAATATCTTGTACATCTGTAGCACTCATTTCTTTTTAATCTTTGGTTTATTATAATATATTTCTTTTATTTAATAGAAAAATTATTGTATATATAATGCAAAAAATGGAAGAAATAAACATAAACATGTGCCAATACAAAAATATCCATTCAGATAAACCATGCACGATAAAATCAGTGAAAAACTCAATATACTGTGCAACTCATAAGTTTAGAGTAAAAAAGAATACCCCTTGAAACCATGCCTAGTGTGTGGAAAGGGTACTTGTGCTATGTACCAAGTGTGTGGCAAATGTGGAGCAAATAGAATTTGGGCCTTAAAGAGATATAATAAAATAGAGAAACCATTCAGGCAAGAGTCTGTCAGACTTAGGAGGATTGTGATATAGCGGTTTCGTGGTTCATTGTACATATTTGGCTTAAAATTATAGTTTTCGTACAAACCAAATATATAGTCTTGTACAGCAAGCATTGTTTTGATAAATTCCTAATCTCAAGGGCTGAGAAGTTTACAATTGAGATTATATTGTAAGATTTTCATATAAAAGTACAAAAATACCAAACTATATAGTAGTTTTGTACTTTTGTATATTTAAACTTCTCAGCTCATGGTCTGAGAACGATACAATATAGATTATATCGCTGGCGCCTCATAATCTATATATATAAACATCAGACGACAAAAAAGGAAGACAGGAGTGTAAGGGTTAATACACGTCCTGCATTCCTTGTTATAGTTGGGTAATTTCCAAATAATTGAGTTATAGTGTATTTTGGGATTGTAATCATAGTGGGATTGTATGTCGTCTTAATTACGTCATCAGTTGAATGCGTTAACGCTTTCACCCCTAAGTAACTGGAATATATTTTGATAGGTTAAGCCCGGCCTTAAATGACCTTAGCTGTTGTTAGGCCGTTAAACATCATTAAACAAACAAATTGATCGGTTAATTTTTTAACCAATCCAATCGTCACAAAATGATTTTCAGACCAGTCCATTTATGAAAAGGGTGTATTTTTGTTCTCAAAAATATGAAAATTACTTGCAAAAGGTACAGATCCTGATGAGACGGCTCGTCATGAGCCGGGACATCGTAATATGTATGCACTGTTTGCAAACACCACTATAGAGGTATGTAGTGTTGAACGGGTTAACGCACATCTGGGGTCCGTTTCACTAAACTTCGTACGACTAAAATGTTCGTAAGTGCAAACTTATGATAGTCCGTAAATTTCACATTAACAATGTGTTCTTGTAAACAATTATTGGATCTAAATTTGTTGAGCATAGGCTCCAGTCGATCCTAAATTTGCACTTAGGAACATACAGTCTGTCCATTTCACATTAACAATGTTTTCTTGTAAACAATTATTGGATTTAAATTTATTGAGCATAGGCTGCATAGGCAGCCTATGCTCAATAAATGTAAATTCACCAAATGAAATGTCCAGACTACCCTGAATTTGCACCTACGAAG